>ML249504.1:0-17625 GCA_005239495.1 Nicotiana undulata | reverse complement strand
ATTATTAAATGGTTGGATGCCGGGGTAGTCTATCCAATTGCAGATAGTTCGTGGGTAAGTCTAATGCAATGTGTGCCTAAAAAGGGGGCATGACGGTGGTCCACAATGAAAAGAATGAACTCATCCTGACGCGGACGGTAACCAGATGGAGGGTGTGCATGGACTATCGGAAGCTAAACAACGCTACTTGCAAAGAACATTTCCCTATGCCTTTTATTGATCAAATGCTTGATTGGCTAGCGGGAAGATCTTTTTATTGCTTCCTCGATGGATACTCCGGCTATAACCAAATCAACATTGCCTTGGAAGACCAAGAGAAGACAACCTTCACATGTCCTTACGACACTTTTGCTTTTAGCAGAATGCCATTCGGGTTGTGCAATGCCCCGGCCACTTTTNNTGATATGGTGGAGGACTTCTTGGAAGTCTTCATGGACGATTTTTCTGTGGTGGGGGATTCATTCGAGCATTGCCTTGACAACCTCCAACAAGTGCTAAAGAGGTGTGAGGAAACCAATCTTGTGCTAAACTGGGAAAAATGTCACTTCATGTCCAACCTTTTAATAATCTCCTTTTTGACCAACTCCTGCATAGCGGGGTTCAATCTCCTTTGGTGTTCTACACTTGGCTTGCTCCCTTCTTCTAGCTGAATTTTATGTTCACATATTGCGGAGGGAATTCCCCGAATATCTGCTATGGTCCATCTGATTGCCTTCCGATGCTCTCGCAATACTTTTAGCAATGCACCTACCTGCACATCATTCAAAGAAGAAGACACGATTACAGGTAAAGTAGTATTTGGACCAAGAAATTCATACCTCAAATGTGCCGGAAGTGGTTTGAGCTCTAGATGTGGTGGCTCCATGATTGAGGGTTTAGCAGGTGGTGTCGCACGATTCTCAAGGTCAAGAGAAAGCTTCTTCGGTGCATAAGTGTAGGACCCTCGACCTTCCAATGCATTAACCATCTCTGCATGACCCTCAATGTCTTCAACATTGAAATTCACCAAAATTGCTCCCAGGGCCTCACGGAGACTTTCTCCTACCAATTTTATCTCAACGGCATCCTCAACCTCATCTACCACATCAATCACTGAGATCCCTTCATAGGCACTTGGCAATTTCAACCCCTTGCTTGCTTGGAATATGACCTCTTCATCATTTACCCGGAACTTGATTTCATGTCGTTCCGAATCCATCAATTNGGCCATTTGCAAGCGCATGCTAGTTTGTCTTGGCAACCCCAATACCACTTGCTTGTAGATAGCAAGAGGCATTAAATTTATACTAGCACCATTGTCACATAGTGCTCTTGCAAAATCCCTTAGACCGATGGTGCATGGGATAGTAACAGCCCCCGGGTCTCCCTTCTTTTCAACAGTTGATGAAGGAATTGTGTTGCGGCACAGAATTTCAAAGAAGGGTATTGAGGTCGACAGGGCAAAGATAGAGATCATCTCCAAACTTTCACCTCCAATCTTAGTGAAAGGCATCCGATGTTTTCTTGGGCACGTAGGGTTCTACCGGCGTTTAATCAAGGATTTTTCAAAAATTGCAAATACCATGTGCAAACTCTTTGAAAAAGACGCCAAGTTCGTGTTCAATGATGAATGTCTCAAGGCATTTGAGGATCTTAAAGCCAAGCTCACCACGGCCCCTATTATTGTCACACCGGATTGGTCTCAACCTTTTGAGCTTATGTGTGACGCGAGTGGTGTAGCGATTGGTGTGGTTCTGGGACAAAGGCACAATAATATTCTCCATCCCATTTACTATGCAAGCAAAACTCTCAATGGAGCTCAAATGAACTACACAGTTACGGAGCAAGAGCTACTTGCGATTGTCTATGCTTTTGAGAAGTTTCGAGCTTATCTTTTGGGATCCAAAGTAATTGTGTTTACGGATCATGCTGCGCTTCGCTACCTGATGTCTAAGAAAGATGCCAAGCCGAGATTAATCCGATGGGTCCTTCTATTGCAAGAATTTGATTTCGAGGTCAAGGATCGAAAAGGAACTGAAAATCAAGTTGCGGACCATCTCTCTCGCATTGAAGAAAATGGGCGTCCAAAAGATGACTTGGACATTGATGATGCTTTCCCTGATGAACATATTCTGGCATTAGCTGCTTCATCGGCACCCTGGTATGCCGACATTGCAAACTATTTGGTGAGTGATCTTATTCCTGAGGGTGTAGAAAGCTATCAAAGAAAGAAATTTCTGAGGGAGTGTCATCAATACTATTAGGAAGAACCATTCCTGTTCCACATCTATGCGGATAACATTATTCGAAGATGTGTTCCGGAAGAAGAAGTGCTACCAATCCTAAAAGCATGTCATGACTCCCCAGTCGGAGGCCATCATGGAGGGAATCGGACAGCTGCAAAAGTGCTTGAATGTGGATATTATTGGCCGACTCTCTATCATGATGCACACGAAATGGTGAAAGCTTGTGATCAATGTCAACGCCAAGGGTCCATCTCCAAGAGGCACGAAATGCCAATGACCTTCGTCTTGGAGGTTGAAATCTTTGATGTATGGGGGATTGACTTTATGGGGCCGTTCGTTAGCTCTTGTGGGATGAAATATATTCTTGTGGCGGTGGACTATGTCTCCAAGTGGGTTGAAGCCGTCGCCTTGGCCAATAATGAAGCTAAGAGTGTAACCGCGTTCTTGAAAAGAAACATATTCACACGGTTTGGCACTCCAAGAGCAATTCTCAGTGACGGTGGATCTCATTTCTGCAACCGGGCTTTCAATAGCCTATTGGAGAAATACGGCGTCAAGCACAAGGTAGCAACTCCCTATCATCCGCAGTCTAGTGGTCAAGTGGAATTCTCCAACAGAGAGATAAAGAACATCCTGGCGAAAACGGTTAATACAAACCGGACCGAATGGTCAAAGAAGTTGGATGATGCACTGTGGGCATACCGGACGGCATACAAAACTCCTATAGGCACTTCTCCATACCGGTTAGTGTTTGGGAAAGCATGTCATTTGCCAGTGGAACTCGAGCACAAAGCCATGTGGGCACTCAAAAAGTTGAATCTGGATTGGGGTGAAGCTGCAAATTTGAGACTTAATCAACTGAATGAGATGGAAGAATTTTGTTTCCATGCTTATGAGAGTGCAACTATGTACAAAGAGCGGATGAAGGTGATCCATGACAAGAAGATTATGAGACGGGAGTTTCACACTGGCGACTTAGTGTTGCTGTTTAACTCTCGACTCAAACTCTTTCCAGGTAAGCTCAAGTCTAAGTGATCTGGCCCTTTCACAGTGGTAAGTGTCTCTCCCTTTGGTGTCGTGGAATTGGCAACTGAGAACGGACTCCGTACGTTCAAGGTAAATGGCCAACGCATCAAGCACTACTTGGGTACCAACAGTGAAAAGCATGTGGTAGACCAATTGGCTCTACAAGACGGTGTTTGCCCTGCTGAGGGATGATCTCCAACGAACACCCACTTCGTCATGCCGCGATGTTAAATCAAGCGCTTCATGGGAGGCAACCCATGTGTGGTAACAATTTTTGTTTTTGTTCTTTTTCTCATATTATTTCATATACTGACTATCTGTCATGTACATAAATGTGGCTCTCGGAGCAAAGTTAACAAGTGTGTGAGTGCAGGTGGCTAAACAAGCGCAACCAGAGTGATGTACCCCCGAACAGGGAATTTTGGGCCCATATGCGACGCATATGCGGTCGCATTTGAAACATGCGGTTCGCATATGCGCCGCAAACCTGAACAGTAGGACTCTTATCTTTGACGGCCCATATGCGACGCATATGCGATCGTATTTTACACATGCGGTTTGCATATGCGCCGCAAACTTGAACAGTATGTTTCTCAACTATGACGTCTCATATGCGATCCATATGCCCGATATGCGATTCGCATTCGTCATATGCGATCTCATATGGGACCGCATCCAGCACCAGGTAATGTACTCCTAAAACCGCCTTACACCTTCGTTTAAACACAAGAAAACAAAAAAAAAAGGAGAGAACAGACACAAAAGGAAAAAGAAAAGATTTACAAGGGAACACTGACAGGCAAAGGACTTGAGGAATCACACACACTCTATTCCAATTCCAACCTAAAACTCAGCAAAGGTGAGTCCTTCTTGTTCTCCCTTTCATGTGCATCTCCATTGTTGCCCACAAATACAAAGGTAATTGGTAGATTTGTCAACTAGGCTAATTGTTGGGTTTTTAAGGACAAATCTCTAATTGAAATTCTACTATGGGCAACTAGGGTACTGATTCATGTTGTAATTAGGATTGGGTGCTCAAAATTGCAGAAAGAGCCGCCATAGCTCAAAGCTTGGCTTCGACAACAAAGAATGCGATCGCATTTCGAAAATGCGGTCCGCACCTGGGTCGCATATGCTAACCCTAGGCTGCTGGAAGAAGACGAAGTATGCGATGCAGATGCGATCGCATATCACACATGCAGACCGCATCTGTGTCGCACCTTTAGGCAGTGTGCACCCTTTCCCTGATACCCTTGGTGCGGTTGAATTGGGATCGCATCTTCACCTATGCGGTGGAAGTGCGATCGCATATGAGCTTCTTGGTTTGCCCATTTCTCCAATGCGAAGCATATGCGAAACGCATCCTGAGAATGCGATCGCATATGCCGTCGCATATGATCATCACTTGTTAACAGATAACATGATGCGATGGAGATGCGGTTCGCATTGCCTATATGCGATCGCATTTCCTTAAGCATCAAGTCCCTTACACAACATGGTGTATTTTGTTTAATGCTTAATTCTCCTCTCTTCTTACACGCACCTTCTCTTTTGCAGTCATGCCTCGAAAACACATAATACCCACTGCAAAAAGACCAAGTTCAAGCAGGCAAGCACCTCCACCCAAGCGGGCACAACCAGCACCTCCTCAACGTATTGTCGAAAGCTCCTCCCAGTCTGATGAGGAGGAGCTTGGGCCTGAGATAAATTTGACCGCTGAGTTGAGGCGAAAGTCCGGGGATGATTACCAACTATGGTTCCCGTTTCTCAATTCCAGGGAGATATATCGGGAAGGCCTCACTACTCGACAAATCCTTCCCGAGAAGAGACTGAGTCTGAATGGCCTCCAAGAGCAATACCCTCATATCTTGGAAAACATCAAGGCAAGGAATTGGGAACGCTTCAATGAACCCTTGGGAGAGTAGAATGAGACGTGGGTGCGAGAGTTTTATGCTTCTTATGCTGCCTCCAGGAATGCCCATCACAAGCGAAACAAAATCTTTGCGGAGAAAGTCATTGTCCGGGGGGGTGGAGGTCTCGTGTAGTCAGGAAGCCATCCATGCCCAATATTTCTCAGTCGACATCCCAAGCCAAGCCGAATATCAGACAAAGTTAGCTAATCGCGATGGAAAAAGAGCTTGGGTTGTGTCGGTGATTGCACGGGGGACCCCGACTTGGATCAACCCTTCCCACAAAATACTAAAGGAAGATCTAACTCGGGAAGGCCGGTTTTGGCTTGCTTTTGTGTCAAATCGACTTATCCCCTCCAGGAATGAAACCGCCATTAGCATTGAGAAAGCCATCCTCATTGCTTGTATCATGTCCGGCATTAGTATTGATGTGGCGAACATTGTTTTTCAACAAATGGGGATCACGGCGTGGCAGAAGAAAAACTCCTACCCGTTCCCACACCTGATCACTTCATTATGCCGGAAAGCCAAGGTCCCTTTCATGCCTTCTTGTGATAGGTTGGCCAAGACCGACAGAGACATTGACATTACCCGGATTAGTGATGCCGGACCCAAGTCTACAGCAGCTCACCCAGCCAGTCTAGTACCCACTACAGAGGGGGATCCCTCAGAGCCTCAGACATCCGATCTACCTCCATTCGTACCTTCTACTACTCCATCTCAGGAAGCTGCCAAAGTTGGTGCCTCTTCCACCATTCCACGGCCTATTCTCTCTCATTTGGGTCGTCTAGCTCAGTACGCCAATTCCAAAATCGACAAGCTTCTGAGCGAGCTCCCATCCTTCATTCAGCAGGCCCTCACCCCTATTCAGTCGTCTATGACTATGCTCGAGGGTCACCTCCATGAGCTGGAGGCGCGTGTTGAGAAGGTCGAGAGGGGTGAGATTTGACACCTACCAGAGGTGCAGGCTGATGTGTCCACTCTGCAATATGAGCTCAAAAAGCTACAGAGCATGGAGTTCGACTTTTCCTCCCTCCTACCCAAGGAAGGTGACCAGGGAGGCGATATTTCTGAGCCGGGGCTAGGGTTTGATTTCTCCACACTGATGACAGCCCCGGCAGCTACTACTGCTCCTCCTCCCTCTACAGGTGTTATTTCTGACGATGCTTCTGAGTCAGAGGAGGAGTCATCTGAGAAATCTGCCTGGTCTGATGAGGAAGAGTAGGAGCAGGACCCTCAGGGGAAGGGCAAGGGAGTAGCTGAGCTTCCGGTTGCTAGAGCTGCCAAGCCATCAGAGGAGGCACTTATGCAGATTGCCATCTAGCGATCGTTAGAGGACACCGGCACCCCGGTAGCTGCCCAATCATCGGCAGCTGAGGGCAACAGTTCACACACAGCCATCCCTCTAGATACTGAGTCCACCGCGATTCCCCCTCCGCCAGTAGCTGACATCACTCCTGCTGAGCAGTCATCTGCTCCTGTTTCTGTGGCGGTTTAGGATCCCTCCCCCACACAGCATGCCGCAGACTCCCATAGCGCTTAGAGCGCCCCAGGGAGCCCCTCACTCACTCTTTACATTCTTATGCATTGGGGACAATGCATGATTTCTAGTTGGGGGTGGTGGCTAATTTTTGTCTTTATTTTTGGAAAACTTTGTACTCTTCTGCCACTTGCTATAAAACTGGATGTATTTTGTTTTTTTTTTTGTCTTTTTGCTAGCAGCTCGATGTAAAACTTGATGTATATACCCATACTTCATATATAAAGACATTTTGTAAATTGTTGTTATTGATTAAGATTGAGTCTTTTGTAGTTAGTAATGAATTCCCTTTGGTTTTTCTTCGCCGGGTTCTTTTCCAAAGGTGTAATAGTAGAACCATGGTGCTAGGATGGAACATAGTAACTAGCCAAGTGTAGGTATCTAGTCTCAAGCATGTATACCTGTGAATAATCCATATCCGCTCGATATATTTAAAAAAAAACAACACAAAATCAACTCTGTGAACTTGAGACTCACCTTTTGACATTATGTATACGTGGAAGTTTACTTGTAAATAATGAAAGTTTGAGGCGGCAAGCCCTAACCCTTGAACCACAACCATGAAAAGTAAATAGTCATGTGCCATGTGTGTTAGTGTTTGTATAAATAATTCTTGTGTTTGCTGCCATCATCTAGAACTTGCCCGGTTGGTTTTTCAATGCTAATGACAATTATGTTTGGTTGGAGAAATGACCTTAGGCATTCTTTGTGTTATTCGAAAACCCCGTTAGCCTTTTAAGCCACCTTTGTATATATATTATCACTAGTTATCCCATTTGAGCCTTGAACTTTTTCTTTGGTCACCTCAATACTAGCCTTTCCCTCTTGAAAAATAATTCCTCTTTTGAACCCGTCCCTCCTTGAATATTGAGAATGAGGCAAAAAGCCTAAGTTGGGGGTGTAGTGTCAAAATGGAAACTAGGAAGGTACTCTCTTGAAATCAAGCTCCAAAAGAAAAGTACAAAAGAAAAATACAAAAGGAAAATACAAAAGAAAAGCACAAAAAGAATATGGGAGCTTTGAAGAGAGGAATTGAGGTATGAAAATGGTTCTAGGTTAGTAACTAAGTGCAAATGAGGCTATGTGGTTTGAATTGACACAAAGTGCAAAAAGGAAGAAAAATGTGAGTAGTGTTCAAGGAGGGTGTAGCCATTTCCCAAATGTGTATCCTACCTTTCCCCAAACCTACGTTACAAGCTTATAAAGTCCTTATGGGATCTCCAACTGAATATTCTTGAATATGCTATGAATTAAAATAAGGGCAAGCCTATGGTATGATTGTTTGTAGCACTTGAACGTTTTTGTGAGTGTGAGTATCTTGTAAATAGTCCCATTGCTGTTAATATTGTAAACATTGTGATTGGTGACTTTCTTTCCTTGTGGTGAGGGCACATGTGCTGTGGAGTTAACATTAAGTGAGTTCTCGAGATAGGGTATAAGCACACTCAGCTGAGGGTAACATCTTGTCAAGACGCGTGAGGCTCAAGGTTCACAAGTTGATTAAATTTCCTGTAGATAATGGTGACTGTAGAGGATTGGATGAAATACATGCTTGTAGTACTGACACCCAACACTGGCCGTGGTCAGAAATTGTTTCCGATCTTGTAGTTAGAATCTAGGGTAAGATGGAGTCAATTTAGTTGCTTGAGGACAAGCAAGAGTTTAAGTTGGGGTGTTGATGTGCCGGATAATTTCGGCACATTTAATACCATATTGCTTAGACTATGGCTCGTTTCAAGAGCATTTACTCATATTAATCATAGAATTTTGGTATTTTGCAGTACACAAGGTGTAAACACTCAAGACCATGCAAAAGGGAGTTAAAGAAGAGAAAAGAGAAGGAAAATGGTCAAATGCAATCGCATATGCAACATGCGAATCGCATTTCAAGACTAGGGGTCGCATACCGCAACAGAAAGTTGAGTCAAAAATAAGGAGTGAAATGCGGCCAAATATGCGACCGCATATCCCAAATGTGAACCACATTTGAATCGCATTTGTATCTGATGCCTGAAGCCACAATGCAAATGCGACGCATGAATGCGATCGCATATCATCAATGCGGATCGCATATCCCAAATGTGATACATCTCTGGGACCTAGGGTTTTGAGATGCGATGGAAGAAGTCAAGATGCGAATCGCATTCCTGTTATGCGACAGGAATGCGATCGCATATCGCCCGACAGGGGTGTTTTTGTCTGTTTTTCACCCGAATTTTCTTCCCACTATAAAAGGATTTACTTGGGTGTTGTGGGTCCTTCTTGTCTAGATTTTGAACAACATTCTCTCATTAAATATTCTTCACTTTTTGGAAGAATTAGAGCAAGCAAGTGGTGGTTTGTAAGCACTCATGACATTATTAAATGCTTGTTTCTTTTGGTTATTTATGATGAGTAGCTAAGCTTGAACACTGAGGTTGTGGACCCTAAATGGGTGTTATGTATTTGGGTATTTGCCATTGAATATATGCATAATGGGTAGTTGATATGTGTTTACTCTTCGTCTTATATTTCTTGTTAATGGTTGCAAACATTAACTTATGCCATAATTTTATCTTAGCTTGAAAAAGCGGGTTAGAAGTGGTAAGAGGAAATACGAAAGACTCGAGGCGTTAAACCTCGTTTAATAGAATCACTTAGGAATAAGTTGGTTTTATTTGGCAAGACGTGATTCGGATTTATTGCAACTCTTTTACATTTGGAAAAATCATAAAGAGGAAATACTATCGTAGTATTGGAAAATCTAGGATAGTTATCTTAAGAATCATTTGCATATCAAGAACTTCCCATTAGAAATATATCATATTAATACCTACTTGCATTACATTCCATGAAAGGGGACACAACCTTGGTTATTATACCCATATTAATTACAACCTAAATTAGCTTCCTTTGTTACTACTCTCTCTCTAAAATAGTAGACTATTAATCACCACCTTTTTGTTCACTAACGGAATAGAATTTCGATTAGAGTTAAGAACCACACTAACATCGTGATATTTTCACACTTATTCCCTGTGGGATTCGACCCCAACCTTGTTGGGTTATTATATTTGACTTCGACCGCTTTACACTATTTTAAAAGTGTAATTTGAGTGTATCAGTATACATGGGAATAAGTAGAGCACTTATACTTTGATCGTATACCAGTTATGTGAGTGTGTGATTTCCCTAATGGCATGATTTCTAATAGTTCGTAGGAATTTGAATGACATATATAGCAAGTTGGATAGCAAATATATCACACAAATCCTATAGGCATGCTTTCTACCCTCTTTATGAAAACATTAGAATATACCAATTTTCCAATTTCACAAACACCCCAATTGTTTATTACAAAATTATTATAGAACTAATAATTAGTGTAATTACAGAAGTTGTACAAGTAATAACAGTAGGCCCAAAACAGGCCCAAAGAGATACCCAGCATTGTTGGGCCTTCAACTAAACTCTTTGGCCACCAATTAGCACACCGAGATCCCAACAGGGACTATATCCATCAGCATAGCCCAGAAACTGTAGAAGAATTCAAACCAATCCAAAAAACCATAGATTGGCCATATGATCCAGAAACCAATCACTTAAACAAATTAATTTGCACATTCAATAGACAGAAGAGGGACAGAACTGAGTGTCAAACATAGCTCAAGTCTTAGTAGTAAATAGAATGGTCAAAAGAGCCTCAAGCCCAAGTGTTTCATAGTTCACAAGGGTCTCAAATGGACCCCGAGCAGTGCTCACACTAGGAAGGTCAATATAGAAAGTCTTAGTGGCCTTGGCTTTCAACCAGCCCAAAGTTACAAATTTAGAGTAGTCTAGGTAACCAATGAGAGTGAAAGAATAGTGATTAAGGGACAGAGTTTGGGGAGATGCACTTGTATTTTAAAAAAAGACATACATAGCAAAGTAATCCAAAACACAGAATATACTAGCTAAGAAAGTCAACAAGAATTAGAAGCATATTGCTATTATATGTGTAACACTTAGCAGGAAGTACATATTGGCAGAAGAGCATATTGAGAGAGTTAGAAGAGAATCAAGTTTATCTGAGATTACAAGATTAGCATACAAAGGTGCATAATACCAAACAAGTCTGTGTAAAGTACTAGCTTAACATGTTTAGAGTATAAGGTTCCAAATCATACTGAATATCCATTACCACACCAGAAAGCAAACATGCCAATTTATCACTAAGGCAAATAGTCTCAAACATTGTAAGGAAACACTGATTAAGATAGCCACTCTAAAGGTCCCGAACAATCACTAAGGATATAGAATCAAGCAAAACAAAGACATATTAAGTGACACAAACAGGGGAGCGAGTCATAGTTAATAATGAAGGTCTTGATACATATTAGAACACATTACAAAGGGAATTCATAACAGAGTAGGAATACAATGCTTATGTCAAATAGTAAGTGTAAACATCTAGTTGCCCAAAACATTAGGCTAAATGATCTTAAAAGGTCTAAATTAATCAAGTGAAGATATTCAAATAATATCTCTCGATACTAGGAAGTTTAGGTAAAAATCAAATGGTAAAGAGGTTCAGATCATAATACAAGTTCAAAACTAGCGTAGTTACACACGAAACAACCTCAGAACCCATTATGCCATAATATCATAAGTATGCAACCCATAGATACATATGAATGAAATTGTAAAGTACAACTAACTTGCCAGTTAAATGGATAACAAGAAAGAACAAAATTTCACAGTATTCTTAATATCAACACAGAGCAAGAACCCAGAATCTTAGTGCGTCAAAGTTCCCAAGGGCTTCAAATGAACCCCGTGTAGTGCTCGCACATAGAAAAGTTGAATAAATCGAATTTTGGTAGCATTAGCTTCCAGCTGGCCAAGAACTAGATTATAGAACAAGAAAATCATAGAACAAAGAGCAATAACTTCAATTTATTGTGAAATTTTGACTATTCAAAGTCCGTCAAAAAAGGGGAATAGGGAGGGGTTTATATAGTAGTGGAAATTGACAAAACAAATATGGAAAACAGTCAATTAAGTACAAATAAGGAAAGAAAATATCATACACAAATCGAAATCAGAAAGGGAGATGGAGAGACTCCAACGCTAATTGGGTTCAACTGTCTTAAACTCGAACCAAGAGTGTAAATCGCTCTTTATTGAGAGTATATAGACGGAAAACCGTCTATGATCAAAGGATCCAAGTCGTTCCAGTCCGATCTCGGAAGTGGTACTTGCGAAAGTTAAGCAAGTACCTATGTGATACCATAAACGGGCAACCAATAACGGGAGAAAGCTGATAAGGTAAGTAAATCATAGGTGGATTCCATTTCTAGGTCCGAATCGTATTTGAATCAGGCAACGGATGCCAGGGTTTGCAGAAGAGAGGAGAAGGTTCGAGAGAGTATAGATGCGACTGGCTAACAAAAGTGGTCTCCAGGATTAGGGTAAGGGGTTATAAGGAGAAATGGGGGAAATATTGTGAGACGTTGATCACTTTCGATCTACGACTGGGATTTGAGAAGAGTTAGGTCGGGTTTTGGACTAGGTTGGGAATTAGGGGTGTTTTGTTTGGACCAAGGTTATTGGACCAAGGTTTTTGGGGTAATTGGGCTAAGGTTTGGGTAGTTTTGGGTCCGAAATTTTTTTTAAATCTTGGCCAACTTTTTAAAATAAAGAAATTAAGGAAAAATTGATTAATAAAATAGCTAAATAGGTATTAAAAATATTATTTAAGCAAATAAGTAATTTAAAGTAATAGTTGAAGGGTGTAAACATATAAAAAGTTGTTTTTAACTCTAAATAAAATAATAAATATAATTAATTGCAAAGTGTATGCTATTATTGCAAAAAATATGTAATTAGCATAAAAATGCAAATATAATTATTTAAAATGAAGTAAAATATAATGAAACATACATGTGGGTGTAAATGATAAGTTTGGATGATTAAGTCATCACAAAATAATTTTAAGGATAATTACTGGATATTTATATAATAAAAATACAAAAAGAAATTAATTTAGAGCTTTAACAATTATCGAAAATTATAGAAAATATTTGTATAGGTTTTTGAACTAATAATAATGCAATCATGCTATTTTGAGAGTAATATGTATTTTAAAAATATGAGGGAAAAATTGGGTATCAACAACCGAATAAAGCCTACTAACGGAAGGCCAAGACATGCGTGACCGGGCAAGAATCGTGGCAGAAATCTCGGCATGAATCAAATCAAGAACCGCTATTTAGCCAATCAAGAGATTTTCTTCTGTATTTAGAATTCTACCATAAATATAATTCCTCTACTATAAAGAGGGATTCTAATCATTTGTAATTATCTAATTCTTGCATAACAAAGCAATATGATACTTTTTTTCTCTTAAGCTCTCTTGTTATTTTGTTCCGTTCATATTTCTTAACTATACACTCAGCCGGTTAGAGGGCGATCTAACTCGAGGCTAAGTTGCACTTTTTATTGTTTTTCTTTATTTTGCAGTCAATTACTTACATTTATTATCATATTTATTAATTGGTGCCAAGTGAAATCACGTATCTTTAAAATCACTTATATTTTTAATTGTTATCCTATTTTAAGGGTAAACAAGGGGCTTTCCTGAAAGTTTGACTCATATAATTATTGGATAATGATGCAGAGGCGGCTCAATAGTGTTGAATCCTAAAAATAAGCGGTATAGCCTGTTTGGCCAAGTTTTTTTTTGGGCCGAAAGTATCTTGTTTTTTGGGCCAAAAATTGAGGTGTTTGGCCAAGCTTTTGGAAGAAAAAAAAGTGCTTTGAAGGAGAAGCAGAAGCAGGCAGTTTTTAAAAGTTTGGCCAAATACTAATTACTGCTCAAAAGTGCTTTCAAATTAATTAGCCAAACACAAACTGCTTCTCACCAAAAACACTTTTTTTAAATATACTTTTGAGAAAAGCACTTCTCAAAATAACCTGATTTTAGAAGCTTGACCAAACATGCTAGTAATAAGAGGCCTTAAATTTGTTTAATAATTTTAGATAGTTTTGCTTAATGTTTATTTATTTAATTTTTACTTTTTGGGATGCAATTTAATCTTGACGATATAACCAACACATTTAATCTTTATTGAAACATTACTAACTTTTGATAAGTTTTTATTAAGTTTAATGTTTATTTTTTTACCTGACCTATATAACTCATTATATATCATTTCCTCCCAAAGTAATAATCATGCAGAATTTTGTATTTATAAAGATGATAAACAAACGACTGCAGTTTTTTACGATCTAATTAGCTTGAAACATACCTACAGAGACCTTGAAAGAAAATATCTTGTAAAGGTACATATAAAATTTGTTGAAGCTGGAATGAGAAGAAATAGAAAGTAAGTGTAGATTTAATTGCCTTTCATATTTATTAGAATTTTCTCAATCAACTACTAAAAAAAATTAATAATAAATATTTAATTACGTATAAGAAGAATAGCTTTTAGGGCCTTTAATTTTGTGAGGCCTGAAGTGACCGCTATAGTGGCTTGGGGGATAAGCCGGCTCTGTAATGATGTAAACATAATGACTTCTCTGTAATATTGCCTTAAATAAACTTACAAATTCTTTGATTATTTAGGTCCTCGATTTCAAATAGCATCCCATCAATTTGAAGTAAGACTGCTATTTTGTTTTATTAAGGACTAAGGAACATTTCTTAAACCGGCCACTATAACTTAGATAAACATGATATTTAGTATTTAGTAGATCATGTGCCCGAAACTTGAGGCAGCAGATATCATGGACCATGCATAACGCTTGATGTTCATATTTAGTCAATGAATGAGTCTGCTTACTAAGCTTACAGGGTTGTTTTTTAGAACTTAAAAGAAAAACGAAATTACTAAATAGACGCTTTAATTTGGCACAATTTGTCATACACTAGACACATTTGTACCGGGTTAAAGTCTTAAATGACCACTGGCCAGTGGACATGTCTAACTTATAAATCGTGCCAAGTCTGTGGGGCTATCTAATAATTTAGCCTAAATAAATATAGTAGTAGAAATGAAAGAAAAAATAAGGATCAAGTGTGAGAATATACGGACTTACACATATACTACCCCTGTTCCAATTTATATGAATCTGTTTGATTAGATACGGAGTTTAAGAAAAAATGAAAGTTTTTTTGAATTTGTGGTCTTAAACAAGTCAAAAATGGGTTCCAGAGTATTTGTGTTGTTATAAAAGCTTCTCATTAAGAGTAGAATTGAAAGTTTAAGCTTAATTGTTTCTAAATCTAGAATGGGGTCATTCTTTTTGGAATGCACCAAAAAGGAAATAGGTTCACATAAACTGAAACGGAGTGAGTATTATATTAAGAATAATTGTGTGCTGGTTGTTATCATTATGAGGTTGGCCTATATTAAAATGATCTATTAAGGTTTAAAATTAAATGGCCCAAAAAGACATCTTATAAAATATGGGGTCGTGTGTTTTTGTGGCCGAATGTAATTTTAGATTTAATGATAAACTATGTGCAACTCTAATTAGGGCTATGGTCCCAAATCAGGCGTGGGAGTCTTTTTCAATATCTCATTATTGGAAAAGTGAAAGTCGCCTTCTGTGCAATTCATGTCTTGGTTTGGAACACCACTAATCACAAGATGGCTAGCGAGTTACATCCATTCCTATAGATTCAGATATGTTTTCGCATCTAGTTTTAGTTTCTTGATTATTTAACATGATAGGTCTTGAGTAAACAATAAAGGATTTTATGTTAAGATTTTTAGTTCGAACAATTGATATCAGAGCGTATATCATGTGAAATTATTGAGATATTTTTTTAAAGTACTATTTCATAAAGAAACGGAAAAGTGACAGATTAAGGTGATTCTATTTGTATGGGTAAAAATCAGATCGAGGACTAAGTCGTGCAGATTAGGGCCAGGAGAGTGACTTGGAAATCGTTGAGAGCAGCGTGGTCGTGGTCGATCAGTAATTTCGTGAATCAAACAGCTCGATAACCGATCGTGGTCTAGGTCGAGCGGTAGAGTAAGAAATAACGACTAATTTTATATTGGGATCCATAGAGGGAATATTCCTAATATCCTCTTTGTTTGTATTTTTAGGGTTCTTAGAGAATATCCCATAAATAGATAGAAAGAGGAGGAAAAGGCATGTAAGACACTGTATGATAAGAACACTTGTAAAAAGATAAGCTCTCAGACAAAATACAAAGAACTAATTTTTACTAGGATTCATCCTTTTGGTAAACTATTCTATTGTCTTTTCCATCAGATCCCAGAAAGTGCATAATATTCTATCTTACTCGTGTCATTCATCACTGTCATAGGAAGGTATCCTTCACCATCTTCAACATTGGGTGAATCTTCCCCTCTATTTACTTTTGTTGCCATTTAATGCTATTTATTGCTTGGTGTCTCTACATAACGTAACATCTAGTAACATTTATTATCCATATTTCATTCTGAGTATACAGTTGCTCACACCATTCATTATACATCTAGAATTATTAGCTCTAACTAGGATTGTCCTGTCTTGATAAATCATTAATTAGTTTAACCAAGCATTTACTCATTTTTTGTCAAACAATTTGGTGTCATATGTGTGGATTTCCTAGTCAAAGTATTAGTTTTCCTAGATCTAAATAAAGAGGCAACAACAACACTACACAAAGTCTTGATTTTTTCTGCGTACATAGTCTAACATGGCAGGTAACGGATAGGAAAGACTGAAAGTAGTGACAAACCTTACTGCTAACCTCCTAAACACCATCAATGAGGTAACTGGAACAGACGAGGAGAATGTGACACCAAACGCTTCCCCTAGACAAAGTGGTTCACCCCTCCCTCATGGCAGCATCACAATCTCACATGGAAAAGCGGCCTCTATGTCCACAACGGAAGAGGCACCACCAACCGTGAAAAAGCTACTAGAATCATGGCTAACGAGTACACTCACCAGCATATTCGACAAACTCTCCCAAAGGACAAACAGGGAGGATGTACGAGTCGGCATCACATCAGCAACTGATGAGCAGCACGACCCTCCTCCTGTAATAGGTATCACTAACACCGTTAATGATGCAGGTAATAACACCCTTATAGCCATTCTGAAGAAAATGGAGGAGATGGAGAACGAGAACAAAGCGCTTTGTGACCAAATGAAGGAGCATCAAGAAAGGGTAGATAAGATATCGGGCTCCCCAAAGCTTTTACCAAAACGAGACGCTAGTCGATTCGTGGAACAACTGTATAGTGACGAGGCTGTAGCACATGCTATATCAAAACATTAAAAATGCTGCCATACTTGAAGATATATGATGGCACGATGAACCTTGAGGATCACGTCACCCACTATGTCACGCAGTGAAAGGAAACGACCTCGCCGAAAAACAAGTGTCATCCATATTTCTAAAAAGGTTTTGTGAAACCCTAACATGGGGAGAATTCACGTGGTACTCACAGTTACCTACGCGGTCCATAGAAACATTTGAGAAAATGGCCAACAAGTTCGTCACCGCCCATCTCGGGGCTAAGAAAGTCGAGGCAAGGGTAAACAATATATTCGCCATTAAACAGTCACCCGTCAAAGGACTCAGAGACGTCCTCGTCGGGTTCAACCGTGTTAGAATGACTCGTCCAAATGTATCGAAGGGAATGGAAGTATTAGCTTTCCAAAATGGGATGAACAGGAGTGGTTCGAGGGTGACCACAAATTATTGAGCCAAATCATGAAATACCCCCTACCACTTGGGACGAGACACATAATGCCTATTGTGCCAAGGTGAGAGCTGACTAGGGCGACCTCAACGGACCAACCACACGATTGACCTCGGTGCAAATGGAGTCGAGAAAGATCGCATAAATGATAACATAAGGGACCATGCAGGTCCGCGCCCCAACCGTGAAAGACACCAGCCATATGTCAGAACTGTCATCATACAACCCCC
>ML249499.1:11872-46846 GCA_005239495.1 Nicotiana undulata | reverse complement strand
TATATATATACTTTTAAAAACATACGCCTCATCATCATCATCATCATCATCATATCATACCCGACCGTAATAGGCTCGGTAAAAACGTACCCGACCATCATAGGGCTCGGTAGAATCATACGCGTCAACGGGAGCTCGGTAAAATCCAATTGATCAGTGATTGCACAATAGGTTCCATATCCAGCCGACTATAGCTCGACTCGATAGAGTAAAATAAGTACATATATGTAATGCATGTTGCAATTATGGGAATCACATTCTGAACCTTTCGGAGTGACTTAAGGTCGGTAGCCTCCGTATATGTTATTAGGGATAACTTTTCATCATGAATCTTATAAGAATCAGGAAATTCCAACAACATTGATAACATAAGAATAAGATAAAAAACATCAACATCAATCGTTCCATAAGAAGGGAAACAATATAAGTACTGCTAGCTTATAAGAGTGGAGTATCTTTGGAAGCTCATTCCTTACATTATGTACAATAAGAGTCATGGAAAAGAAGTAAAGGAATAGCCTCACATAACTTGTATATACTGCCCTCCTTAGTTTACAGTAAGAGAGATGATACTATCGTTATCGTTTAAGCATCGTCACTATTATATCAACTGCAACCTATTTAACGACAAAACGAACATCGCCTCTCCTATTTATATGACTTCCCACAAATTAAAATAATCATCAAACAACCCAAACAATATCAATAACAATCATATCAAGCCTCCCAAACAGTCCGCCAATCAACAACATTACTAACAAGCCTTTCGATAGATATTTCACATGTTTTAGCTTCATCGACTTAGCCGCAACTTGGATAAGCTTAAATAAATATAGAGTAAGGGGTTCCTTAACTTTAAACAGATAGAAAAACTCCAATTTTCAATTTGAGATTACTTCACTACAAAATATCCTTCCAAAGTAGCCACAAGAACAAGGAAGCTAAACTAGCAACCACTTCGAGTTTCTCGGCACTACAATCACTTTGGAAGACATGAAAAAACCTAGGGTTGATATGAAAACCTTGGTAGAGTATTTTACAGAAAGTATGAGTTACAACATCTTTGATTCGTTTAACTTCTAACTCTATTACTTGTTAACCACTATCATACACCCTTGTATCATTTAAAACCAATAGGATTAACTTCTTATCATCTCAAATATAATCTCTTCCCGAATTTGAGTCGACTATCTTACAGAGTGATTTAACTCACACGAATATGGGTTATAACACCCTTCCCCTTTACGAACATTCATCCTTGAATGTAAGGGTTTATGGGGACTCTAACTCATCATGGATTTCGACAAAATATTTTGGTAGAGTCTCCCCTATAAAATGGACACTAGCCAAACCTGCAAGCTATATTAAGGAAGAGTATTCTCAAGCTAGTGTTTACCTCATAGAGCCGTTTTAGCTTCCATTGCATCCTGCGTTCCCCCGACATCCTCGTTATCTTTAATCTGGAATATGTAAGGGTATTTAGACTTCATCTTCTCTTCCTCTTCCCATGTCACTTCTTATGTATTCTTGTTCCTCCACAATACTTTGCCGTCAGCTACATCCTTTGTTCTCAGCTTGCATACTTATTGACTAATATAGCCACTGCACTTCTTCATAAGATAGATCCTCCATAAATTTTACATCTTGATAGGGATGACCCGAGGAGGGTCCCCAACACATTTCCTCAACATAGACACATGGAATACCGGGTGGAAAAATTCTAATTCGGATGGCAATTCTAACTCATAACCAACCTGTCCAATTCGTCAAAGAATCTTGTACGAACCGATATACCGCGGACTCATCTTACCCTTCTTCCCAAAACACATAACACCCTTCATCGGTGAGATCCTTAGGGATACCAATCACCAACCTCAAACTCCAGATCACGACTTCAGACATCGGAATAAGACTTTTGCCTGCTTTGCACTTTCTTCGGTCGTTCTTGTATCATTTTCATCGTCTCAATGACTTGTTGAATAAAATATGGCCCATATAATTCTGTTTCGCTGACTTCGAACCATCCAATTGGTGATCTACATCTCCTCCCGTACAATGCCTTATACATGGCCATTTTAATACTGGAATGATAGCTATTATTGTAGGCAAATTTTATGATTGGCAGATGGTCATCCCAAATACCCTTGAAATCTAGAACAAATGTTCGTAGAATATCTTCGAGTGTCTAAATGGTACGTTCAGCTTGTCCACCAGCCTGCAGATTGAATGCAGTGCTTTTATTCACTTGTGTGCTTAAACCCTTCTGAAACGACCTCCAAAAGTTCGCCATAAATTGAGCTCCTCGGTCTGATATAATGGATACGGGCACACCATGAAGCCTAACAATCTCCTTGATATACAACCTCGCATAATCTTCAGTAGTTTAAGTTGTCTTAACTGGCAGAATATGGGCAGATTTCGTAAGTCAATGAAGTATCACCCAGATGGAGTCAAACTTATGGTAAGGGCGAGGTAATCCAATAATGAAGTCCATATTGATCGCCTCCCATTTCCAGGTTGAAATCTCTATATTCTGAATCAGTCCATCGGGTTTTTGATGGTCGATATTTACTTGTTGATAATTAGGACACTGGGCTACAAATTCTGCAATAGCCTTCTTCATGTTGTCCCACCAATACACCTCCTTAACGTCATGATACATCTTTTTCGATCCGGGATGGATAGAATATCAAGACTAATGAATCTCTATCATAATCTTTTCTCGCAACCCTGCCACATTACGCACACGAAATCGGCCCTAGTATCTCAATTTCCCATCTTCCCTGATCTTGAAAGTCGTAATCTTATGCTGCTGAATGCCCTCTCCAAATCGTACTAAGGTAGGGTCTTCATATTGTCGTGCTTTTACCTCAGCCACCAAAGACGATTATGCCGTACTCTATACAGTAACACCTCTGTCATCAGAGTCTAACAATCTGATTCTCATATTGGCCAGCTGCTGAAGCTCTTTAGTCAACCCTTCTCTACCTGCCTCAATGTGTACTAAGATTTTCATTGACTTATGGTTGAGAGCGTCTGCCGCAACAGTGACATTACTGGGATGGTACAATATCTCGACATCGTACTCTTTCAGCAATTCAATCCACCTTCGCTGCCTCAAATTCAACTCCTTTTGATTGAAGTGTATTATAAACCCTTTTGATTTCTTTAGATGAAAACATGAACACCATATAAGTTGTGTTGCCATATCTTCAAAGCATATATTGTTGCATCCAATTCCAAATCATGAGTCGGGTAATTCTTTTCATGTTTCTTCAGTTGTCTCGATGCATATGAAATCACTTTCCCGTGTTGCATCAATCGATTCTATAGCTCCTGAAAACTACGTTCACAAGAGTCATACCACTAGAACTTGGTATCTTTCTGTGTTAACTTAGTCAATGGTGCTGATATAGACGAAAACTCTTCTAAAACCGCCTATAATATCCTGCTAGCCCTAGGAAGCTGCAGAATTCTGACGGCATTGTAGGTCTTAGGGTTGTGCATTCGATTTATCGATTCGATTTTGACCCTTATCGGTAATTACTTATCGATTATCGATTTACATATGCTTATCATTATCGTTTCAATAAGGTTTCGATTTTTCGATTTATCAATTTTTGGGGCTTATCGATTCGGTTATCGATTACACCAATAAGAAAATTTGCGGGATTCCACGGAAAGTATATCGCAATAAAAACGCCTAACTAATATGGACAAAAAGAAGCTAAAATAAGACGAATACCGTTTATAACATAAAAATTGCGTCAACAAGCATATGCAACGAAAATAAAGTTAGGGATCAAATATATGCCACCAACACTCGAACGGTATAAAAAAAAAATAAAACAAAATACATCATCACGGCTAATTCTGTTTTCCAGTGACAAGCTAAAACCGGTGATAGAGGCAAGAATTGATATATCATCACTGAAGTTTACTGCATTGACTTGCTGCTAGTGAGCTTTTTATACCCTTCACGAAGTTCATACATTCTAATTTGAATTCACCCAACTGTGGTTCATGGTATAAACTCATTTAAACAAAATTTCGAGCAAAACAAAGAAGGATTTTTTCCCACATGGCTGATATCCGCTAGTTTGAATCACCAAACTATCAAACTGAACTCAAAGGAAAGAAGCATCATCTCTTCACTCTGTAATTGCTTTACCTTGAGGTTCAAGAATTTGCTTCAATACTAACAGTAGAAACATGGGCGTGCTCATTCACAGGTGTTCCTGCCAGAAACAAAAATCAAATGCAAAGTAGAGATCACTACACAACGAGATCACTGCACAATGAGATCACTGCAAAACTTTTCATCCATAATTTCTCAAAGATCCTCTCAAAAATAACCACACAAACTTGGTCTTGAGTTCACACTTACAGAAACTTCAACAAGCAATACTCTAAACATACACTAAACATCAATTTGCAGTTTGCAGTTGAGGTTGGAGTGAATTGGCTGGATGGAATCTGCAAGAGAGAACTTGGCATCTTTCACATTGAACTTCTTGTTTCTGTGTTGTGTGAAATCCAGCCTCCCAATGTCTGTATAGTTGAAGCTTTGAGCAAGAGATGTCCTTTCCTATTGGCGGTTTTGCATCTCATTAGATCAAATATTGTACTGTTTGCTATATTGTTACTTGACCACAAGAATCAACATATGAAAATTGATAACTGGGTAATGGGACTCACTGGAGCATCAGTAACGAGACTCAAGCTTTAAACCCGAAAGAAATTAAGAAAAATATTAAGAACTTTGTAATACATCACATTCTTTTACAAGTATATTATTTAAAATGGAGAACTTACATATCAGCTAACAAAATCTAGCAAACATCGTCGGTGGAAGCTTCTTTGTCAAGATTAGTAAAATCTAATAAGAATATATATTAACAAGTCAAGCAATTAATATATTATTTAACTATCTTAAGCAATACAATAAAATTAATTAAAATATACATACCTTCCTCGAGTGTCTCGAGAAAATCTAAATCTTCCTCAACATTTACAGGAAGCGATTCACTTCGAAGCCAATCTTGAAGGCACACTAGAGTTTCAACCAATTTAGGAGTTAATGAACTCCTAAATTGGTCAAGAATACGCCCTTCGGTACTAAATGCACTTTCAGATTCCACACTTGAAATAGGAATAGCAAGCACATCTCGAGCATTCTTAGAAAGAATAGGAAATCTAGGTGAGTTCACCTTCCACCAAGCCAAGATATCAAAGTACGGTCTTTCATTTTCAGGATCTTCTGCAAGATACTTTTCCAATTATGTTTTAGAATCTACACCTCCACTTGCAGCTTTATGTTTCCTTATTTTATCTACAAGTTCACCTAAACCAATTGAAGTTTCCATTGCGCTGAATGAAGAGCTTGGAAAAGAGGTAGAAACTTTACCACCGGTATCTTTTGAAACCGACTTAGAGACATACTCATTAAACAATGAACTCATATAAGTATGAACCTCTTTTTCAATAATTGTCCCTTCATCTCCAAACATCTTCTTAAGTACAAAACTAACAGTAGTAAACTTGTAGCGAGGATCCAAAATACAAGCAATGAAAATTATTTTGTTCATTCTTTTTGGTTCACCCCAATACTTCTCAAATTGTTTCCACATACTTAATGCCATCTCACTCAAAATTTTAGCTTCAGTTGTTATTAATCGATTTAAGTAAACAACAACTTGACCAATTTCAAGAAAATGGGCATTTGATATTACATAAAGTGACCCGGACACCTTCAAAGTGAGATTATAAAATATTTCAAGAAATTGTGCAATTTTCTTTACCTCGTCCCAATCAGTTCTTGTAAGCATACCTACAGGCTTTCCATCTGAAATGGCATCAAACATAAGATAACGTAACAAGCCGGTATCACGATCAAAATATTCTTTAATTGCACTCTCATATTCATTAGCCCTGCTCAACATCAAGTAGGTGGAATTCCACCTTGTAGGAACATCTAAGCATAAAGACTTCTTGACAATATTTTCACTTTCACAACATTCCTGAAACTTCCTCAACCTAGCAGGAGACTGTCTAATGTATCTGACTACACATCTAACACGAGCAATAGAAATACCTGACTCTTTTAAACCATCTTTCACAATAAGATTTACAATATGTGCCATGCATCTCATGTGAAGGTGTTGACCATTCATGGAATTGGTTCCCCAATCATCTAATTTGTCAGACAACTTCTCCACGGTCACATCATTTGAACTAGCATTGTAAACTGTGACAGTGAAAATCTTTTGCATACCCCACTCACGCAAATAATCAATAATACACCTTGCCATATCTTCACCTTTATGACTAGTAATTGGAGAAAAGTTAATAATTCTTTTATGCATAATCCATTCACTATCAATCCAATGGGCTGTGATGCACATATAGTTATTTTTTGGAATAGAAGTCCATGTATCAGTGGTAAGACTTACTCTTTGACTTGTTCCTTTAAGAAACTTCATTAATTTATTTTTTTCCACATTAAAAAGAGCAAAACAATCCCGTGTAACAGTAGTACGGGAAGGAATATGAAAACAAGGTTGTGCCACTTTCATAAAGTTTCTAAAGCCTTCCTTCTCAACAAAACTAAATGGAAGTTCATCAACAATCACCATACGACACAAATCCATCCTACACTTTTCTTGATCAAATTTCCATGGAATAAGACCACCTTTATTACCCCCCGGTACTGTTTGATACTGTAATAGTTTTTGACCTTTTTCAACTTTATAAGGATTCTTCGGACATTTATCGATATGACTATTCATTTGTGTCGTACTTTTGCCTTTTGTCTCAAAATATTCTTGTCTACAAAATCTACATACTTATTTATTATTTCCTTTAGCATCAACTTTTTCTTCAAAAAAATCCCATGCCCGAGATCGTTTTTTCCGTTGTTTTGTAACTGTCGAGTGAGTAGTTGAAGCAGTAGAGTCAGAACCTCTACTTTCATCAGCCACTTTATCAATTTTATCATTTTCAGCCATGTGAACTGAATGAAGAATGTAACTTACAGTCTTAAATGAGTTGAATGAAGCAAAGCAAGACGAATTCAACACTCCTCGCTCTTCAATCTACATATCAAAATAAAATAGAAAAACCTAACTGAAATTCAAGAAAAAGGGAATTTATGATGCGAAATTGCACTGTATATTCCTATTTTTTTGCTTATTTATTTCTTCGGACTGCCAGAAATACTTAGAACTGCCTCAGATTTCCCCCTCTTCGGACTGTCAGAAATACAAACTACCTCATCTTGAAATTAGCCAGCAAAATCGATTACACCAAAAGAATGAAAGCGAAAATGTTACCATTTACAATCTAAGGCATATTTCTTAGACATTTAGTGGCATATCAGATCTTTGCAAGTAAAAAAAAGAAAGAGAAAAGACATAATCTGGAAAGTACAAACAAGAATAGACTTAAACTGCAACATAATTCTAAAAACTGAAAGAACCCATTTGGAGAAAGAGAATTACCAGATCTATGGGATAAAGGAGGAATTTTGAGTGAAGAAAAAGCTTGAACCATGAACATGAATGGCGCTGAACCCAAACTTTAGAAACGGCGCAGCCGTCGCTGAACCCTGAACGTGAATTCGTGAACGACTGAAGTCTGACTGAAGAGTAAATAGGGTAGACGACTAGACGGTGTATACTGTATAGGGAGGAAATCAGAAAGTAATAACTAATAAGGGTAGAGGAAAATGAAAATAATAAGTTAGGTAGGGGTATTATAGAATAAGGGTATAATTGTCTTTTTAGTATATCTTATCGGTTTATCGATAAATCGATAATCGAAGAGGACAAAATCAAAATCGAAATCGATAACGCGATAAGACAATTTTTGAAATCGAAATCGAAATCGATAAATCGATAAACCGATATCGATAAACCGATGACAAACAATTGATTCGATTTATCGATAAACCGATTCGAATGCACACTCCTAGTAGGTCTCGATCAATTCTTCACTGCATCGATCTTCTAAGTGTCGATACTAATACCCTCGTCAGATATCACATGGCCAAGGAATGCTACTGAGTTCAACCAGAATTCACATTTAGAGAGCTTAGCATATAAGTTACGATCATGGAGGGTCTGTAATACTATCCGCAAGTAGACCGCATGTTCCGCCTCAAAACAAGAATACACCTAGTGTAATCAATGAATATGATCATGAACGCGTCAAGATAGGGTCTGAATACAGTATTGATGAGATCCATAAAAGCTGATGGGGCATTTGTTAGCCCAACGACATCACCAAGAACTCAAAGTACCCATATCTTGCTTGGAAGGACGTCTTCCAAATATCCTTCTCCTTAAACCTCACCGGATGATACTCTGAAAGTAAGTCAACCTTGGAGAAATACTTGGCATCTTGAAGTTGGTCAAACATGTCGTCAATCTTCAGAAGTGGATACTTGTTCTTTATAGTAACCTTATTCAACTGTCGATAAATGATACACATCCTTAACGACCCGTCTTTCTTCCGCACGAACAAGACCGGCGCACCCCAAGGTGAAGTGTTAGGCCTAATGAAGCCCTTATCCAGTAAGTTCTTCAATTTCACCTTCAACTCTTGCAACTCTGTCAGAGCCATTCTGTATGGAGGAAAGAAATCGACTGAGTGTCAGGAAACACATCAATGTTAACCTCAATCTCCCTTTCAGGAGGAAGGCTACGGAGTTCATATGGGAAAACATCTGGAAAATCATTGACCACGGGAACTGATTGTAAAGTAGGCGGCTTCGCCTTCGCCTCCACATATCTAACACGAAAGAGTGATAAATGTAACCTTTTGAGATCATGTTCCTTGCCTTAAGATAGGAAACAAACCCACGTTTTGGCGTAGCAATGTTCCCCTTCCATTTAATGACGGGTTCACTGGGAAACTGAAACGTAACCATCTTCGTATGACTATTAAGGTTTGCATAACATGAAGCCAACCAGTCCGTTCTCATTATCACATTGAAATCAACCATTTCTAACTCAAATAGATTAGTCGAGGTTTGACGACTCAAAATCCCGTCGGCCTGCTAGAGCATAAGTTTTATTTTATGTACTGCTGGAACTCGACACTGCTCCTCTACCTCTACCACAACCTGTTCAACTGCTGAAAACCCTGTGCTGGAGGTCGAACTGATGAGAAACAACCAGACACAGATCCAGTCGGCTGAGCCATACCACTACCTCCTCTATTAAGACAATCCCACATCATATGGCCAGGCTGTCTGCAAGAATAACACGCATCAGAACCCCGACGACATAGTCCAAAGTGGTTCTTGCCGCATTGATCACAATGAGGCGCTGGGGGTCTCGTCTAACTAGTATCCCTATGATATTGCGAGCCTGATGCTCACGAACTTTTCCCTGGACAAGAATAGATAGATCGATCATACTAAGGCCTTTGAAACTGTGGAGAAGCACTAGCTATAGGTGGCGCTGAACTCCTCGAAGACTGGGGCCTAAAACTACCTCTGAAGTCACGAGAATACCTTGTGAATCTCTCTCTCTCTTATGTTGGCCCCTATCCTACTCCATATTTACCCTTTGCTGGCGCTTATGATCCTCTAGTGTCTGGGCATAAGCCTCAATACGTAAAATATCCATGCCCTCCACCAAGGAGTCTATTGTCCACTCATTGATTAGATGTGGTCCCAACCCGTTCACGAACTGGTGCACCCTATCGTTTATCTCGGCCACCATATGGGGAGCATACCTTGCTAAATAATCAAACTGCATACTATACTCTCACACATTCATATTACCTTATCGAAGGTTCAAGAACTTATCAGCTCCCAGTCGGCATATCTCAACTGGCAAGTAGTGATGAAAAAAGGCCTCAGAAAATTCCTTCCACACTATTGGAGGAGCTTTCGGACCTCTAGATCTCTTCAAATTTTCATACCCGAAAACAGCTAACTACGTAATCGATAAGAAGCTAACTCAACTGCCTCACTATCACTGGCGTGCATAACCCGCAGTGGCTGATGAATCTGGTCAATAAAGTTTTCGGGTCCTCTTTGAGGTCTGATCTGAGAAACACTAGAGGGTCTAGATTAATAAAATCACGATCTATCGCACTAGCCGTTCTCTCATAAAAACAATACTCTGCCCTGAGCCCTAGAAACTACTAATCTAGTCAACAACTGCACCACACTCCGGATATCCTGGTCTGCAGTGCCAGACAAAGGAACAGGAGGTGCTGGGTCCCTCCTAATATCCTCTATAGGGGACATAGTATATGAGGTATATGAGGTATGATTCTTACTTTGATACCAAGTTTGTCACGACTCAAATTGGAGGGCCATGACTAGCACCTAGGCCATAATTTCCGAGTACCAACATACATTTTATCTAACATTTCTTATTAGCTATAAGGGCCGACGAGGTCATCATAAATGGTATAGATGAGTCATAAACAACAAACAATGACAGATAACAACATGCACATATATAAAACAGGCCGGCAAGGTTGTCATAAATTATATATAAGGTACGGGCCGACAAGGATACCATGATAGACTATACAACTAAAATTAGCCGACAAGGCTATCCAAAAATATACATAAGACGACACCTGTATATGAGCCTCTAAAGTAACACAAGTTCTTTAACATTGGCAGAACAGGGCCCCAACATATCCATAATGTCTATAACAAAAATCCATACCAAGACTACGACAAGTCCGGAGAAGTGATCTCGCCAATAACTATTGAACCTGGCAACCTACTGTGGTGGAGGAGCTTCATCTACGTGTCTATCATGACCTTCCACACAACTTGCAACATCCACAAATAAAAAGGAAATAAATACAAATAAAGTACTTAGTATGTAAGGCAGGAAAGCATAAACAAGAACAGTAATGCAAAGAAGGATGTAGAATATACAACCTGTAACATCTGAGCGCCTCTGAGGGAGACTGACATGAAATGTATCATACATACACACACAAATATATATATATATATATATATATATATATATATATATATATATATATATATTTGTATATATATATATATATATATATTTATTTATGTGTGTGTGTTTGTGTATGTGTGTGTGTGCGTGTGTATATATGTGTGTGTTTGAGTGTTTGTGTATGTGTGTGTGAGTATGTTCATATACTTTTAAAAACATACGCCTTTGTGGGCATCATCTTCATCATAACATACCCGGCCGTAATAGGCTCGGTAAGAATTTACCCGGCCATCATAAGGTTCGATAAAATCGTACCCGACAAAGTAGAGCTTGGTAAAATCCAACTAATTCGTGGGTACACAATAGCTGCCGTACCCAGCCGACTATAGCGTGACTCGGTAGGGTTAATTAAGTACATATATATAATGCATGCTAGACTCATAGGAATCACAATCTTAACCTTTTTGAGTGACTTAAGGTCTATAACCTCTGTATATGTTATTAGGGCTAACTCTTCATCATGAACTAATAAGAATCAGGAAATACCAACAACATTGATAAAATAAGAATAAGAGAATCAACATCAACATCAATCGTTCCATAAGAAGGGAAATAATGTAAGTACTGCTTGCTTCTAAGAGTGGAGTATCCTTGGAAGCTCTTTCATTACATTATGTACAATTAGAGTCGTGCAAAAGAAGGAAATGGATTGCCTCACATACCTTGTATATACTACCAAACCTCAAGCTACGCAAATATCACTGTTACAACCCATATTCACGTACGTTGTTCATGCCAATAGTTAGTCGACATAAATATAAGAAGAGATTATCTTTGAAATTATAAGAAGTTAATCCTATTGATCTTAAATGATACAAGTGTGTATAAGGGTGACTAACAAGTATTAGAAGTTAAACGAATCAAGGAAGTTGTAACTCGTATTCTTGGGTAAACCTAGGGGTGCTTAATGTTCTCAAGAGGTCGTATTTTAAGGTATTGGAATTATATAATATTCTTATCGTATTCTTGAAGTCAAACGAGTTAAGAAACAAAAGTCAACTAGAGTTGTCGCAATTTAGGTTCATAGTTTTACTTAAACTTTAGGTCAAATGTTATTAAGCTTATTTCCTAATATACTTGGAATTACGAGCTGATCTACCCACCAAATTGAAGATCTATGAGTCTAGTTTCCAACATATTAAACTGTTTATCAATACAACATCGGAGTAGAGAGATATAGGCATTTTTGCGAGACTGCACAAGCTGCAAGGTGATAAGTAGGTGTGTCACCTACTTGGTTAAATGATAGCCCAAAATAGGCAATTTCGGGTCGGCAAAAGAGCCCATTTAAAGGTTTATCTCCTGCAATATAACCCTCATTATATATCACCAATAACCATACCTAAAGCCCTGCAAACTTCCTCCCAAAAATTATCCACAAACCCTAATCGATTTTCCCTCTCTTTCAACTTCTAATTGGGGGGGGGGGGGGGGGGTAAAACCTAGAGTTTGAAGAACCAAGATAAGGGCTGAGTTATACAATAAGTAAGGTAAGTTTACTGCTCTATTTCATCCATTTCTCCTGCTGTAAATTCATAGTAATTCGTTGTATACTTGTTAGAACTCACGGGACGGTGATCGGAAGCCGTGAGTTCGCGTTATTCTCTTGTAGCAGACTGTTTTGTATTTCTGTTGGGATGCGTGTTGTACTACTGTTTTGTGGAGTTTTGGAGGAGTAGAGGTGTGGAGAAACACAATATAGATGTAGGGTTGTGGTCTGATTGTTCGTCGTAATATTTCCGAGTCGTTTGACACGACTACGGTGGTCGTCTTATGTATGAAGTGATTAGGTTGTGCGTGGACTATTCTCTCTTTCTCACATTGAACGGACAAAGGTTTCAAATGAGCATCCCATGGAACATACATAGCTTGAACCTTCCTTCTCGCAGTCAGCTATATAACTCAGGCAGCAAAGGTTCGAGCAGGATGGCATCGTAAAATAGGTTGTGGTCTATACATAATAGTTATGACGCTTAAAAGATAACGATAGTGTCGTTTCTCTTATTGTAGACTAAGGAGTCATGACAATTTCATAGCATGAGATTGGGGCAGTATATACAAGGTATGTGAGTCTATCCCTTTCCTTCTTTTGCACGACTCCGATTGTACAGAATGCAATGAACGAGCTTCCAAAGATACTCTACTCTTAGAAGCTAGCAGTACTTACATTGTTTCCCTTCTTATGGAACAATTGATGTTGAGGTTGCTTCTCTTATTCTTAAGTTATCAATGTTGTTGGTACTTCTTGATTCTTATAAGATTCTTGATGAAGAGTTAATCCTAATAACGTGTATGGAGAATATCGACCTTGCGTCACTCCGAAAGGTTCAGAATATGATCCCAATGAGTCCTACATGCATTATATATATATATATATATATGTATCTATTTTACTCTACCGAGCCACGCTATTATCGGCCGAGTATGGCACCAATTGTGCAACCACTGATCAGTTGGGTTTACCGAGCTCCACGTGGCCGAGTACGTTTACCGAGCCTATTACGACCGGGTACGATATGATGATGATGATGACCACAGAGGCGAATGTTTTAAAGGTTTATTTATATATATGAATGTATCACACATTTCATGTCAGTAGCCCTCAGAGGTACCCAGATGTTACAGGTTGTATATTCTCTATGCCCGTTTACATTACTGTTCTTACTTATGCTTTCCTGCCTTACATACTCAGTCCTTTATTCGTACTGACGTCCTTTTTATTTGTGGACACTGCATGTCATGCTGCAGATCTTGATAGACAGGTAGACGCAAATCCCACACCACAGTAGGCTTTCCAGTTCAGTTGTTATAGGCGAGATCCCTTCTCCGGACTTGCCGTGGTCTTGGTATGAATTTTTGTTATAGATATTATGGGTATGTCGGGGCCCTGTTCCAGCTATGTTGCATTACTTATGCTCCTTTAGAGGCTCATAAATAGGTGTCGGCTTATGTATAGTTTGGTATTCCTTGTCGGATGATTTTTGTTGTATAGTCTTTCATGGAAGCGTGGTAGCTCCTAACTTATATGTAGTTTCATGGCAGTCTTGTTATCCCATGTTGTGCATTTTCATTCCATTATCTTTCATTGCATTCATGATCTATATCTACCATTTGTATTAATCTCATCGTCCCTTAAAGATAATTAAGAAGGTTAGATAAAATGTACGTTGGTGCTCGACAAGTATGGCCCGGGTGCTAGTCATGATTCTCCCGTTTGGGTCGTGACAAACTTGGTATTAGAGAAGGTCTATCCTAGGGGTTGTCTATGAGCCGTGTCTAGTAGAGTCTTGATTATGGATGTGTAGCGCACCATATTTATAATCTGGAGACTACATGACATCTAGTGTTGTTTCCTTCTTCCTGAATCTAGATCGTGCATAGAGTTGAGTCTTTAGTGGTCATATCTACTATTAACCTTATTTATTTTCAGCGATTCCTTCGACTAGGAAGCAAGTGATTAGTAGACGGCTTGATATAGTTGCGGGAGAGGGTACCAATCAGGTGCCTCAAGCTAGAGCAAGCCAAAGTGCGGCTCAAAGTGAGATGTCGTCTCATACCTCATCTACTCCGTCTCATCCAGAGGATATTGGGAGGAACCCAGCACCACCAGTTCCTCTGTTTGGCCCTACAAACCAGGATATGCGGAGTGTGGTAAAGTTATTGACTAGCTTGGTAGCTGCTCAGGCTCAGAGGCAGAATACCGGTGTTGTTGATAAATCGGATAGTACGAGAGTTCGTGATTTTATTAATCTAGACCCTCCAGTGTTTACCGGATCAGACTCCAAGGAGGAACCCCAGACTTTTATTGACCAGGTTCATCGTACACTGCAGGTTATGCATACTAAGATACAGAGGCAGTAGAGTTGGCTTCTTATCGGTTACGTGATTTAGCGGTTTTATGGTATGATAGTTGGTAGAGATCTAGGGGGTTTAACACCCCTCCAGCTGTGTGGAAGGAATTTTATGAGGCCTTTCTTCATCACTATTTGCCCGTTGAGATACGCCGAGCTAGAGCTGATAAGTTCTTGAACCTTACACAAGGTAATATGAGTGTGCGAGAGTATAGCATGCCGTTTGATTCTTTAGCAAGGTATACTCCTCATATGGTGGCCGAGATGAGTGATATGGTGCATATGTTCGTGAACGGGTTGGGACCACATCTGATAAATGAGTGCACGACAACCTCCTTAGTGGAGGGCATGGTTATTCCCGTTTTCAGGCTTATGCCCAAAACTTAGAGGATCGTAAGCGCCAACAAAGTGCAGATAGGGAGTAGGATAGGGGCCAACATAAGAGGGCGAGATTTGTAGGGTATTCTCATGACTTCAGAGGTAGTGTTAGGTCCCAGGCTTCGAGGAGTTCGGAGCCACATTTAGCTAGTGCTCCTCCACAGTTTCATAGGCCTCGATATGATCGATTTACCTATTCTGGTCAAGGTAAGAGTTCACGGGCATCAGGCTCGCAATATCATAGGGATACTAGTCAGACGAGACCCCCAACGCCCCGTTGTGGTCAGTGTGTCATGGCTCAATTTGGACTGTGCCGTTGAGGTTCTGATGCGTTCTATTCTTGCGGACAACCTGGACATATGATGCATGATTTTCCTAACAGAGAAGGTGGTGGTATGGCTCAGCCAACTGGATATGTGTCTGGTTCTTCCTTATCAGTTCGACCTCCAGCAGGGGGTTTTCAGTAGTCGACAGATCGTGGTAGAGGTAGAGGTGCAGTGCTGAGTTTGAGTGGTGCTCAAAATCGAACCTACGCTCTAGTAGGTCGATAGGATCTCGAGGCGTCTCAGGATGTAGTTATAGGTATATTATCTGTGTTTTCTTACGATGTATATGCGTTGATTGATCCAGAATCTACATTATCATATGTTACACCTTTTGTGGCTAATAAGTTTGGCGTTTTACCTGAATAGATAAGTAAACCCCTTGTGGTATGTACTCCGATAGGAGATTCTGTGATTGCTAGAAGGGTATATAGAGGTTGCACAGTGATGATTTGTATTCGTCAAACCTCGGCGAATTTATTTGAATTAGAAATGGTTGATTTGGACGTGATAATGGGAATGGACTGGTTGGCCTCATGCTATGAAAATGTTGATTTTCGTACGAAGATTGTTAGGTTTCAATTTCCTGATGAAACCGTCATCGAATGGAAAGGGAAAATTGCTACGCCAAAAGGTAGGTTTATTTCCTATCTTAAGGCAAGGAAGATGATCTCAAAAGGGTACATTTATCATCTCGTTCGCGTTAGGGATGTGGAGACGAAGCCGCCTACTTTACAATCAATCTTCGTGGTCAATGAATTTCCAGATGTTTTCCCAGATGAACTTCCAGGCCTTCCTCTTGAAAGGGAGATTGAGTTTAGCATTGATGTATTGCCTGACACTAAACCCATATCCATTCCTCCATACAGTATGGCCCCGACAGAGTTGCTAGAGTTGAAGGCGTAGTTGAAGGACTTGCTGGATAAGGGCTTCATTAGGCCTAGCACTTCACCTTGGGGTGCGCAAGTCCTGTTTGTGCGGAAGAAAGACGGGTCGTTACGGATGTGTATCAATTATCGACAATTGAATAAGTTTACTATAAAGAACAAGTATCCACTTCCAAGTATTGACGACCTGTTTGACCAACTCCAGGGTGGCAAGTATTTATCCAACATTGACTTACGTTCAGGGTATCATCAGGTGAGGGTAAAGGAGAAGGATATTCCAAAGACGGCCTTCCGGACAAGATATGGGAATTTTGAGTTTTTGGTGATGTCGTTCGGGCTAACAAATGCCCCATCAGCTTTAGCAAGATATTATAGGCGATTTGTATAAGGGTTTTCCTCTATATCAGCAACATTGACTAAGTTAACAAAGAAATCTACTAAGTTCCAGTGGTCTGACGCTTGTGAACGAAGTTTTAAGGAGTTAAAGAATCGATTGACATCTGCGTCAGTGCTCACTCTCCCAGAAGGAATAGAAGGTTATGTGGTATATTGTGATGCCTCAGGTATATGTTTAGGGTGCGTATATATGCAACATGGAAAGGTGATAGCTTATGCATCAAGACAATGAAAGAAGCATGAAAAGAATTACCCGACCCATGATTTGGAATTGGCTGCAGTAATATATGCTTTGAAGATATGGCAGCACTACTTATACGGCGTCTATGTTGACATCTACACAGATCACAAGAGTTTACAATACATCTTCAAGCAGAAGGAGATGAATTTGAGGCAACGTAGGTGGCTTGAATTACTGAAAGATTACGATGTCAAGATATTGTACCATCCCGGTAAAGCCAATGTTGTGGCAGACGCTCTCAGTCGTAAGTCAATGCGAAGCTTAGTACACATTGAGGCAGGTAGACATGGGTTGACTAAAGAGCTGCATCATCTAGCCAATATGAGAATTAGATTGTTAGACTCTAATGACAAAGGGGTTACTGTACAGAATACATCAGAATCATCTTTGGTAGCCGAGGTAAAAGCACGACAATATGAAGATCCTACCTTAGTACGATTGAGAGAGAGCATTCAACAATGTAAAATTATGGCTTTTGAGATCGGAACATATGTGGCACAGAGATACCAGGTCCGGTTATGTGTGCCTGATGTGGCAGGGTTGAGAGAGAAGATTATGATTGATATTCATCAATCCCGATATTCCATCCATCCCGACTCGACAAAGATGTATCATGATGTTAAGGAGAAGTATTGGTGGGATAACATGAAGAAGTCTATTGCACAATTTGAAGCCCAGTGTCCTAATTGCCAACAAGTAAAAATCAAACATCAGAAACCCAGCGGATTGCTCCAGAACATAGAGATTCCGACCTGGAAATGGGAGGTTATTAATATGGACTTCATTATTGGATTACCTCTCTCTTATCATAAGTTTGACTCCATATGGGTGATAGTTGATCGACTTACAAAATGTGCCCATTTTCTACCTGTTAAGACGACTTACACAACTAAAGATTATGCGAAGTTGTATATCAAGGAGATTGTTAGGCTTCATGGTGTACCAATATCTATTATATCAGACCGAGGAGAGAAATTTGCGGCTAACTTTTGGAGGTCTTTTTAGAAGGGTTTAGGAACACAACTGAATCTCAGCACAACATTCCATCCACAGACTGACGGACAGGTTGAACGTACCATTCAGACACTTGAAGATATGCTACGAGCATGTGTTATGGATTTCAAGGGGAATTGGGATGACCATCTTCCACTCATAGAATTTGCCTACAATATAGCCACCATTCCAGTATTAAAATGTCCCCGTACGAGGCACTATACGGGAGGAGATGTAGATCACCACTTGGATGGTTCGAAGTCGGTGAAACAGAACTATATGGTCCAAATTTGATTTACCCAGCCATTGAGAAGGTGAAACTGATACAAGAGCGGATGAGGACGGCACAAAGCAGACAAAAGTCTTATTCTGATGTCCAACGTCGTGATCTGGAGTTTGAGGTTGGTGATTGGGTTTTCCTAAGGATCTCTCCGATGAAGGGTGTTATGCATTTTGGGAAGAAGGGTAAGCTGAGTCCGCGGTATATCGGTCCGTACAAAATTCTTTGATGAATTGGATAGGTTGCTTATGGGTTAGAATTGCCATCCGAATTGGAATTTGTCCACCCAGTATTCCATGTATCTATGTTGAGGAAATATAGTGGAGACCCTTCTCGGGTCGTCCCTACCAAAGATGTACAAGTTACAAAGGATCTATCATATGAAGAAGTGCCAGTAGCTATATTAGATCGACGAGTACACTAGCTAAGAACAAATGATGTAGCTTCCGTCAAAGTATTGAGGAACAAGAACAGGGAAGAAATTACATGGGAAGCAGAAGAGAAGATGAAGTCTAAATACCCTTACTTATTCTAGATTCAAGATAACAAAGATGCCGAGGGGACGCAGGACGCATTAGAAGGTGAAACAGCTCTATGAGGTAAGCAATAACTTGAAAGTACTCTTCCTTAAAACACAATGGTGATATGCAGATAATGTACATATCCATAATGCTTTGCATAGACTTGAAAGGCAATACGTTGGGTTTAACTGCTTGGAAGTTTGTCTAGTATCCATTTTATAGGGGAAAACTCGGCCGGAAATTTCTGTTGGAATCCAAGATGAGTTAGGCTCCCCATAAACCCCTACATTCGAGGATGAATGTTTCTAAGGGGGGGAGGGTGTTACAACCCATATTCACGTACGTTGGTTCGTGCCATAAGTTAGTAGATGTAAATATAAGAAGAGATTATCTTTGAAATGATAATAAGTTAATCCTATTGATCTTAAATGATACAAGAGTGTATAAGGGTGATTAACAAGTATTAAAAGTTAAACGAATTAAGGATGTTGTAACTCGTATTCTTGGGTAAACCTAAGGGTGATTAATATTCTCAAGAGGTCTTATTTTATGGTATTTGAATCATATAATATCCGTATCATAGTCTTGAATTCGAACGAGTTATGAAACAAAAGTCGACAAGAGTTGTCGCAACTTAGGTTCATAGTTTTACTTAAACTTTAGGTCAAATGTTATTAAGATTTTTTCCCAATATACTTGGAATTACGGGGTGATCTACCCACCAAATTGAAGATCTATGAGTCTATTTCCAACGCATTAAACCGTTTATCAATACGACATCGGAGTAGAGAGATATAGGCATTTTTGTGAGACTGCACAAGCTGCTAGGTGACAAGTAGGTGTGTCACCCACTTGGTTAAATGATAGCCCAAAAATAGGAAATTTCGGGTCGGCCAAAGAGCCCATTTAATGGGTTATCTCCTGAAATGTAAACCTAATTATATATCACCAATAACCATACCTAAACCCCTTCAAACTTCCTCCCAAAAATTATCCACAAACCCTAATCGATTTTCCCTCTCTTTCAAGTTTTAATTGGGGGTAAAACCTAGAGTTTGAAGAACCAAAATAAGACCTGAGTTATCCAACAAGTAAGGTATGTTTCCTGATATATTTAATAAATTTTTCCTGCTGTAAATTCATAGTAATTCGTTGTATACTAGTTAGAACGCACGGGGCGGTGATCGGAAGCCGTGAGTTCGAGTTATTCACTTGTAGCGGTCTGTTTTGTGGACTGTTTTGTGTAGCTGTTGGGCTGCATGTTGTACTACTGTTTTGTGCAGTTTTGGAGGAGGAAGGGTGTGGAGAAACACCATATAGATGTAGGGTTGTGGTCTGGTCATTCGTCGTAACATTCCGAGTCGTTTGACACGACTACGGTGGTCGTCTTATGTATGAAGTGATTAGGTTGTGTGTGGACTGTTTTGGGAGGCTTAATATGATTATTATTGATGCTGTTTGGGCTGTTTGGTGATTTGTTTGACTTGTGTGAAGTCATACATATAGGGGAGGTGCTGTCCGTTTCATCGTATAATAGGTTGTGGTCGGTACAGAATAGTTATGACGCTTAAAGGATAACGATAGTGTCGTTTCTCTTATTGTAGACTAAGGAGTCATGAAAATTGCATAGTTTGAGATTGAGGCAGTATATACAAGGTATGTGAGGCTATCCCTTTCCTTCTTTTGCACGACTCCGATTGTACATAATGCAATGAACGAGCTTCCAAAGATACTCTACTCTTAGATGCTAGCAGTACTTACATTGTTTCCATTTTTATGGAACAATTGATGTTGAGGTTGCTTCTCTTATTCTTAAGTTATCAATGTTGTTGGTACTTATTGATTCTTATAAGATTCTTGATGAAGAGTTAATCCTAATAACGTGTAGGGAGAATATAGACCTTACGTCACTCCGAAAGGTTCAGAATATGATTCCAATGAGTCCTACATGCATTGTATATATATATATATGTATCTATTTTACTCTACCGAGCCGCGCCATAGTCGGCCGGGTATGGCGCCTATTGTGCAACCACTGATCAGTTGGGTTTACCAAGCTCCACGTGGCCGGGTACATTTTACTGAGCCTATTACGTCCAGGTACGATATGACGACGATGATGCCCATAGAGGCGGATGTTTTAAAGGTTTATTTATATATATGTTACGACCCAAAATCCCACCTTCGAGTCGTGACTGCGTCTAACGTTGAACCTGCTAGACAAGCCAACGTGCACAACTAAACCATCATAGTAACACCAACTTAACATTATTTAACAAAAAATCTTTATAGTCTTAAACATCGGAAATGATAAATGATTCAAAAATTACGTGAGATAGTAAATACAAACGTCGCATAATGACCCAAAACCGGGAGTCACAACCTCACGGACTGCCTATTGAGCACTAAATACAAAGTCTGAAAGAAAATACGTAATTGTCTTTGGAACTAGAAAATAAGACAAGACAATATGAGTTCTAGGGTTAGAAGAGACGCCAAGGCCCACGAACGCCAGCGGGTATACCTTGAAGCCTCTGTGGTGGACTGAAGGAGACTCCCTCAACGTTGTCCACTAGGTCAGGATGCGGGATCTGCAAACCATTAAGAAGTGCAGTGTAGTATCAGTACAACCGACCCCATGTACTGAGTAAGTGCCGAGCCTAACCTCGGTCGAAGTAGTGACGAGGCTAGACTTGACAAAACGGATCACCTGTCCTATTCTACAACATATAATCATGGGAAGACAAGGCAAGAAATAGACATACAAGTAGGGGAATACGGGAGCAGTTAATGGGGTAGCAAGTGAGCGATAAGGCAACTGACTAAACACATAGGAGAAAGCAACAGAGAAAGTTAACAAGAATACTAACATAACAAGTATAAATGTGAGCAATGTAAATAATGGCACGACATCACCCTTCGGCTTTTACTCTCTTCCTCACAATGCGATGTATGATGTGAATTTGTATAAATCATGGCACGTCATCACCCTTCGTGCTTTTACTCTCTTCCTCACAATGCAATGTGCAGTGTAAGGCAATGTAAATCATGGCACGACATTAACCTTCGTGCTTATAATCAATGTAAATCATGGCCCGTCATTAACCTTCGTGCTTATAATCAATGCAAGTCATGGCACGACATCACCCTTCGTGTTTTACACTCTTTCTCACTGTGCAATGTATGGTGTGATCAATGTATATCATGGCACGTCATCACCCTTCGTGCTTTACACTCTTCCTCACCATAACAATGACAAATATCAATGGTAAGGAATGTAGCATAGTGGAAATATAATTCAAATCACCCGGCAAGGGGAAAACATCAATCAATATCACAATAATTTCCCGGCAAGGGTCTCAGCTATAACTAATCTCTTCATTATATATATCCTTAACAAATGGGTTCTCAACGGAACCAATACATCATCAGTTCATCAATCAAGTTTTCCAACCACAAACAACTTCCAAGTAGAGATAATTTCATAACATAAAGGATCATGGAAGTAGCGACAATGTTTCTATCAGAAAATAGACTCACGGGCATGCTTGACACACAATGCATAGGTACTCGTCACTTCACCTATGCATTGAACATGATAAACACATAGCACATAGCACACAATACCTATTCCCTCACCAAAGTTAGGCAAGACACTTACCTCGGGTCCAAGAATAGCAATTCAAGCTTCTAATACCGCCTTTCCTTTTGAATTCAACTCCGAAACGACAATATCTAGACATAATTAACTTATTAACATCAATAATGACTCATTAATACAATCCCATAGCCTAATTATACAATTCCTAGCATTCTTCCAAAAATACCAAAATTCGACCCCGGGCCCGCTTGGTCTAAACATGAGGCTCGGACCAAAACCCGATTACGCATTCACCCCCGAGCCCGGGTGTATGATTGGTTTTGGAATCCGACCCCAATTGAGGTCTAAATTCCCAAATTTCCATGTTTTTCATGTTTTTCCCAAAATTCCCAATTTTCCCATGAAAATCTTTGATTCTATGATAAAAACTTGTAATAGGATGTTAAGGAATGAAGAAAAGTAGTTAGAAATCACGTACAATAGTCTTTGAGAAGAAAGGGTCTTTTGAAAATTGCCTCTAGTGTTTTAGGGTTTTTGAAAAGTTAAAAATAGCTGAAAAATTCGTTATATATAGGTATCCCTTCCCAGGCCCCCATCGCGGTCCGCGAAAAACCGACCGCGGCCGCGAAGGCCTCGTGTTGCCTCTCTGAAGATCGACCACCGCGGTCCGCGACAAATCGACCACCGCCTCGAAGGTCTCTACGGTCCTCTGAAGTTTCTCACCGCGGTCCGCGATAAGACGACCACGACCGTGAAGGGAGCACCGCGGTCCGCGGAAAAGCGATCGCGGCCGTGCTCCCAGGTTCAAAGACCTGCGGTTGTACCTGCAACGCTCAGTGATTTTAAGTCTAATGCACCCCGAAACCTACTCGAAACTATCCCGAGCACTCAGAACCTCAAACCTAATGACACACACGACTCCTAAATCATCCTACGGACTTATTCAAGCATTTAAATCACCAAAATATCATCAAAATCAATGAATTATACCTCACAACTCATAGAATTTTCTTAAAATTTCATACGGCTTAATTATTCAAATTTTGATCTGAATCACGTCATTTCAAGTCCGTTTTACACCAAATTTCACAGATAAGTCACATAACATATATTAAACCTCTTCCGGGATCCGGAACCATAATACGGGCCCGGTAACACGGTTTTCACATCAATTATCATTTTCAAAAACCATTATTATTTTCGGAAAAACAATTTTCTTTAAAAATTCATTTCTTGGGCTTGGGACCTCGGAATTCGATTCCGGGCATACGCCCAAGTCCCATATTTTCCGATGGACCCTCCGGGACCGTCAATTCACGGGTTCGGGTCTGTTTACCAAAAATGTTGACCAAAGTCAACTTTATTCCATTAATTATTCTAAATTCCATTTTTCATCCAGTTCTCACATAAGAGCTTCCCGGCTACACACCCGGGCTACACACGCATATCGAGGTGAGAGTAACGGAGGCTTTCGGGGCCTCGGAACATAGATTTAGCTAAATTAACTTAGGATGACCTTTTGGGTCATCACAATCTCCACCTCTAAAACAAACGTTCGTCCTCGAACGAACATAGAAAAGTACCCGAGTCTGAGAAAAGATGGGGATAACGACTCCTCATATCGGACTCAGACTCCCAAGTAGCTGCCTCGGCAGGTTGACCTCTCCACTGAACACGGACCGAAGGATAACTCTTCGATCTCAATTGACGAACCTGCCTAGCTAATATGGCTACCGACTCCTCCTCATAAGTCAGATCCTTGTCCAACTGGACACCGCTGAAGTCAAGAACATGATAAGGATCTGCAATGTACCTCCGGAGCATAGAGACATAAAACACTGGATGAACGGGTGATAAATGCGGTGGCAAGGCAAGTCTATAGGCCACCTCTCCTACCTTGTCCAAAATCTCAAATGGACCAATGTACCTAGGTCTCAACTTGCCCCTCTTCCCGAACCTCATCACGCCTTTCATAGGCGACACTCTAAGAAACACCCGATCTCCTATCATGAAAGCCAAATCTCGAACTGTGCGGTCTGCATAACTCTTTTTCCTTGACTGAGCTGTACGAAGTCTATCCTGAATAATCTTCACCTTATCCAAGGCGTCCTGGACTAACTCAGAACCCAACAATCTAGCCTCTCCCAGCTCAAACCATCCGACTGGCGACCGACATCGCCTAATCATAAGGAGCCATCTGGATGCTCGACTGATAACTGTTGTTGTAGGAAAACTACGCTAAGGGCAAGAACTGATCCCATGATCCACCAAAGTCGATGACACACGCTCGCAACATATCCTCCAAAATTTGAATAGTACGCTCGGACTGTCCGTCCGTCTGAGGATAAAATGTTGTGCTCAACTCAATCTGTGTGCCCAACTCTCACTGGAATACCCTCCAGAAATGGGAGGTAAACTGAGTACCTCGATCTGATATAATGGATAGGTGCACACCATGCAATCTGAAAATCTCTCTCATGTAGATCTTTGCCAACTTCTCCGCTGAATACGACACCGACACAGGAATGAAGTGTGCTGACTTGGTCAGCCTATCAACAATAACCCACACTGCGTCAACCATCCTCTGAGTCCGTGGGAGCCCAACTACAAAATCCATCGTGATACGCTCCCACTTCCACTCGGGAAGCTGAATCTGCTGCGTCAAACCACTGGGTCTCTGGTGCTCATACTTAACCTGCTGACAATTCAAGCACCGAGCTACATAAGCTACAATATCCTTCTTCATCCTACGCCACCAATAATGCTGCCGCAAGTCCTGGTACATCTTTGCGGCGCCCGAATGAATGGAATACCGGGAACTATGGTCCTCCTGTAGTATCAAATCAAAAATGCCATCCACATCGGGTACACAAATACGACCTGCATCCTCAAAACTCCCTCGGCATCAACTGTGACCTGCTTGGCACGTCCGTGCCGAACCGTATCTCTAAGAGCACATAAATAACGATCATCATACTGCCTGACACGAATACGATCATACAATGAAGAACGAGCGACGGTATGGGCCAAAACACTGCCACCCTCAGAAACCTCCAACCTCAAAAATCGGTTGGCTAACGCCTGAACATCCAAAACAAGAGGTCGCTCTCCAACTGATAAATAGGCAAGACTACCCATGCTAACTGACTTCCGGCTCAAAGCATCGGCCACCACATTGGCCTTCCCTGGATGATAGAGAATAGTAATATCATAATCCTTCAACAACTCTAACCACCTTCTCTGCCTCATGTTCAACTCCTTTTGCTTAAACAAGTATTGCAAACTCTTGTGATCAGTGAATACCGCACACGGTGCCCCATATAAATAGTGCCTCCAAATCTTCAAGGCATGAACAATAGCTGCAAGCTCCAATTCGTGAACTAGATAATTCTTCTCGTGTAACTTCAACTGACGAGATGCATAGGCTATGACCTTTCCATCCTGCATCAATACCGCACTGAGCCCAACCCGTGATGCATCATAATACGCGGTATACGGACCTGAACCTGTGGGCAATACCAACACTGGTGCTGTGGTCAATGCTGTCTTGAGATTCTGAAAGCTCGCCTCACACTTCTCGGACCATCTGAACTGAACACCTTTCTGTGACAACTTGGTCATCGGGGCTGCTATAGATGAAAACCCCTCCACGAACCAGCGATAATAGCCTGCTAGGCCTAAGAAGCTCCGAATCTCTGTGGCTGAAATGGGCCTTGGCCAATCTCTAACTGCTGAAACCTTCTTCGGATCCACCTGAATGCCCTCTGCCGACACAACGTGGCACAAGAATGCCACATAACTCAACCAGAACTCGCACTTAGAAAACTTGGCGTACAACTGCCGATCTCTCAGAGTCTGGAGAACAACCCAAAGATGCTGCGCATGCTCCTCTCGACTACGGGAATAAATCAAGATATCATCTATAAACACGATCACGAATGAGTCCAAATAAGTCCTGAATACCCGATTCATCAACTCCATAAAGGCAGCGGGGGAATTAGTCAACCCAAAAGACATCACCAAAAACTCATAGTGCCCATAACGAGTGCGAAAAGCTGTCTTAGGAACGTCAGACGCCCTGATCCTCAGCTGATGGTAACTAGATCTCAAGTCTATCTTAGAGAACACCGTAGCACCCTGAATCTTGTACATAGATCATCAATCCTCGGCAAAGGATACTTTTTCTTGATAGTAACCTTATTCAACTACGGGTAGTCAATGCACATCCTCATAGAACCATCTTTCTTTTTCACGAACAACACGGGAGCACCCCAAGGAGACACACTAGGCCTGATGAAGCCTTTATCCAACAAATCGTGTAATTGTTCCTTTAATTCCTTCAACTCTGACGGAGCCATACGATACGACAGAATAGAAATAAGCCGAGTGCCCTCAGTTACCTCCATACAGAAGTCAATATCCCTGTCGGGTGGCATACCCGGCAGGTCAGCAGGGAATACCTTTGGAAACTCACGAACTACGGGCACATACTCCAAGGAAGGAACCTCGGCACTAGAATCACGAACATAGGCCAGATAGGCCAAACAACCCTTCTCGACCATACACCGAGCCTTCATATAAGAAATAACTCTACCAGAAGAATGACTAGGAGTCCCTCTCCACTCTAAATGAGGTACTCCAGGCAAGGCTAAGGTCACTGTCTTGGCATGACAATCCAGAATATCATGATAGGGAGATAGCCAGTCCATACCCAATATAACATCAAAGTCTACCATATCAAGAAGCAATAAATCTACCCGAGTCTCCAAACCACAAATAAAAACTAAGCAAGAACGGTAGACTCGATATACCACAATAAAATCACCCACCGGTGTAGATACATATACAGGGGTACTCAGCGAATCACAGGGCATAATCAGATAAGGAGCAAAATATGAAGACACATAGGAGAATGTAGATCCCGCATCAAATAAAACCGAAGCATCTCTGCTGCAAACTAAAACCATACCTGTAATGACTGCATCGGAGGCCTCAGCCTCGGGCCTGGCAGGAATAGCATAACAACGAGGCGGAGCCCCTCAAATTTGAATTCTCTGAGTCGACCTACTGCGACCTGACCCCTGCCCCTCATGGACAATGCTCCACCTCTATGAGTCTGACCTCCACCTATGGCACCAGGACCACCACCCCGAGCTGGCTGATGGGGTGGGGGTGCACCTGCGGTGGGGACCATGGCGCGAGAACCTTGATACTGATACCTACCAGAACCCGAGGGCAATACCTCGGAATATGCCCCGAAACACCACAAGAATGACATAGCCTCTACTAGTATGACTGGGGACTCTAGAACTGCCCTGGACGACCCTGATAACCACCCTAGTAACTCTGAAGCGGTTGTGCGATGATAGGTGCTGGTGGTGCTCTAACTGGAGATGACGGTGCACGATGAGAAACCTGAAGTGCTGACTGGAAAGGTCGGGGAGGATGACCTCTGCCGACAGAATCCCTGCCTCCAGATGAGGCTCCACTGAATCTACCAAAGTGAAGGGGCCTCTTGTCATCCCCCTGACCACCTCCTTGTGACAAAATCATCTCAATCCTCCTGGCCACATAAGCCGCATCCTGGAACAAAATATCAGTACTCGACTCCCTGGCCATCTGGAGTCGTATAGGCTGGGCCAATCCCTCAATGAACCTCTGAACCCTCTCCCGATCGGTGGGGAGTATCATCAATGCATGTTTGGCTAGAGCGATGAACCTGGTCTCATACTGAGTAACATACATACATCCCTGCTGGAGGCACTCAAACTGCCTCCTAAGATCCTCTCTCTGAGTAATGGGAAGGAACTTCCCCAAAAATACCTCTGTGAACTGAGCCCAAGTCAAGGGTGCAGACCCAGCTGGTCCGGCTAAGCAGTAGTCCCTCCACCAAGTCTTGGCTGCGCCAGATAGTCAAAAAGTAGCAAAGTCAACTCCATTAGACTCCACTATGCCCATGCTCCGAAGAACCTCATGACAACTGTCCAAGTAATCATGTGGATCCTCTGACGGGGCACCAGTAAAAGTAGCAGTGAATAACTTGGTGAATCTGTCCAGTCTCCACAAAGCATCCGCTGACATAGCTGCTCCCTCAGCTACAGGTGCTGCAATACCTGGCTGTGCTACTCCGGCTGGCTGAGGTGCCGGAGTCTAAAACTGAGTGGCAACCTGCTCTGGTGTACGAATAACAAGAGTCTGGGTCCCTCCCCTAGCCTGAGAACTAGCTGGTGCAGTAGGAAGAAGACCAGCCTGATCCACACTCTCCATCATTCCCACCAAGCGGACTAGAGCGTCTTGGAGCACTAGGGTAGCAATGAACCCCTCCGGGACCTGAGCTGGTCCGACGGGAACCGTCTAAGCAGGAACCCCACCAGCATAGTCTACCTGTGGGTCCTCTATTGGAGCTGCTGCTCTAGCTCTGCCTCGGCCTCTAGCACGGCCTCGCCCCCTCGTAGGAGCTGCAATAGGGGAATCGGGCTGCTGACCGGTCGATGAGGAACCATGCGTTCTCGCCATCTGCGAGAGAGTAAGATAAAGACTCGATTAGTATTTAGAACTCAAATGGCACGACAGAGAATGAAAGATGTGAAGTTATTCCTAACTTTGCAGTCTCTGGGGGATAAATACAGACGTCTTCGTACCGATCCCTCAGACTCTACCAAGTTGTCCGTGAGTTGTGAGACCTAAGCCACCTAGAGCTCTGATACCAACTTGTCACGACCCAAAATCCCACCTTCGAGTCGTGACTGCGTCTAACGTTGAACCCGCTAGACAAGCCAACGTGCACAACTAAACCATCATAGTAACACCAACTTAACAGTATTTAACGAAAACACTTTATAGTCTTAAACATCGGAAATGATAAATGATTCAAAAACTACGTGAGAGAGTAAATACAAACGTCGCATAATGCCCCAAAATCGGGAGTCACAACCTCACGAACTGCCTATTGAACACTAAATACAATGTCTGAAAGAAAATACATAATTGTCTTAGGAACTACAAAATAAGACAAGACAATATGAGTTCTAGGGTTCGAAGAGACGCCAAGGCCCACGAACGCCAGAGGGTATACCTTGAAGCCTCTGTGGTGGACTGAAGGAGACTCCCTCAACGTTGTCCACTAGGTCCGGATGCGGGATCTGCACAACATTAAGAAGTGCCGTGTAGTATCAGTACAATCGACCCCATGTATTGAGTAAGTATCGAGCCTAACCTCGGTCGAAGTAGTGACGAGGCTAGACTTGACAACAATGTTCACCTGTCCTATTCTACAACATATAATCATGGGAAGACAAGGCAAGAAATAGACAGACAAGTAGGGGAATACGGGAGCAGTTAATGGGGTAGCAAGTGAGCGATAAGGCAATTGACTAAACACATAGGAGAAAGCAACAGAGCAAGTTAACAAGAATACTAACATAACAAGTATAAATGTGAGCAATGTAAATAATGGCACGGCATCAACCTTCGTGCTTTTACTCTCTTCCTCACAATGCAATGTACAATGTAAGGCAATGTAAATCATGACACGACATTAACCTTCGTGCCTATAATCAATGTAAATCATGGCACGACATTAAACTTCGTGCTTATAATCAATGTAAATCATGGCACGGTATTAACATTCATGCTTATAATCAATGCAAGTCATGGCACGGCATCACCCTTCGTGCTTTACACTCTTTGTCACAATGCAATGTATGGTGTGATCAATGTATATCATGAAACGTCATCACCCTTCGTGCTTTACACTCTTACTAACCATAACAATGACAAATATCAATGGTAAGGAATGCATCATAGTGGAAATATAATTCAAATCACCCGGCAAGGGGAAAACATCAATCAATATCACAACAATTGCCACCGGCAAGGGTCTCAGCTATAACCAACCTCTTCAATATATATATCCTTAACAAATGGGTTCTCAACCGAACCAATACATCATGAGTTCATCAACCAAGATTTCCAACCACAAATAACTTCCAAGTAGAGACAATTTCATAACATAAAGGATCATGGAAGTAACGACAAGGTTTCTATCAGAAAATAGACTCACGGGCATGCTTGACACACAATGCATAGGTACTCGTCACTTCACCTATTCATTGAACATGATAAACACTTAGCACATAGCATACAATACCTCTGCCCTCAACAAAGTTAGGCAAGACACTTACCTCGGGTCCAAGAATAGAAATTGAAGCTTCAAATACCGCCTTTCCTTTTGAATTCAACTCCGAAACGACAATATCTAGACATAATTAACTTATTAACATCAATAATGACTCATTAATACAATCCCATAGCCTAATTATACAATTCCTAGCATTCTTCCAAAAATACCAAAATTCGACTCCGGGCGCGCTTGGTCCAAACACGAGGCTCGGACCAAAACTAGATTACCCATTCACCCCCGAGCCCGGGTATATGATTGGTTTTGAAATCCGACCCCAATTGAGGTCTAAATTCCCAAATTTCCATGTTTTTCATGTTTTTCCCAAAATTCCCAAATTTCCCATGAAAATCTTTGATTATATGATGAAATCTTGTAATAGGATGTTAAGGAATGAAGAAAAGTAGTTAGAAATCACTTACAATAGTCTTGGAGAAGAAAGGGTCTTTTGAAAGTCGCCTCTAGTGTTTTAGGGTTTTTGAAAAGTGAAAAATAGCTGAAAAATTCGTTATATATAGGTATCCCTTCCCAGGCCCCCACCGCGGTCCGCGAAAAACCGACCGCGGCCGCGAAGGCCTCGTGTTGCCTCTCTGAAGATCGACCACCGCGGTCCGTGAAAAATCGACTGCAACCGCGAAGGTCTCTACATTCCTTTGAAGTCTCTCACCGCGGTCCGCGATAAGATGACCGCGGCTGCGAAGGGAGCACCGCGGTCCGCGTAAAAGCGATCGCGGCTGCGCTCCCAGGTTCAGAGACCTGCGGCTGTACCTGCAACGCTCAGTGATTTTCAGTCTAATGCACCCCGAAACCTACTTGAAACTATCCCGAGCCCTCGGAACCTCAAACCCAATGACACACAGGACTCCCAAATCATCCTACGGACTTATTCAAGCATTTAAATCACAAAACTATCATCAAAATCAATGAATTAAACCTCACAACTCATAGAATTTTCTTAAAATTTTATAAGGCTTAATTATTCAAATTTTGATCCGAATCACGTCATTTCAAATCCGTTTACACCTAATTTCACAGATAAGTCACATAGCATATATTAAACCTGTTCCGGGCTCCGTAACCATAATACGGGCCCGGTAACACGGTTTTCACATCAATTATCATTTTCAAAAACTTTTATTATTTTCAGAAAAACAATTTTCTTTAAAAATTTATTTCTCGGGCTTGGGACCTCGAAATATGATTCCGGGCATACGCCCAATTCCCATATTTTCCTACGAACCCTCCGAGACCGTCATGTCACGGGTCCGGGTCCGTTTACCAAAAATGTTGACCAAAGTCAACTTTATTCCATTAATTATTATAAATTCCATTTTTCATCCAGTTCTCACATAAGAGCTTCCCGGCTACACGCCCGGGCTACGCACGCATATCGAGGTGAGATTAACAGAGGCTTTCGGGGCCTCAGAACACAGATTTAGCTTAATTAACTTAAGATGACATTTTGGGTCATCACAATATATGTATGTATCACGCATTTCATGTCAGTAGCCCTCAGAGGTACCAAGATGTTACAGGTTGTATATTCTCTATCCCCGTTTACATTACTGTTCTTACTTATGCTTTCGTGCCTTACATACTCAATACTTTATTCGTACTGATGTCCTTTTTTTTTGTGGACGCTACATGTCGTGCTGCAGGTCCTGATAGACAGGTAGACACATCTCCCCCACCACAATAGGATTTCCAGTTCAGCGGTTATAGGCGAGATCCCTTCTCCGGACTTGCCATGGTCTTGATATGCATTTTTTTTATAGATATTATGGGTATGCCGGGGCCCTGTTCCAGCTATGTTGCATTACTTATGCTCATTTATAGGCTCATAGACAGGTGTCGGCTTATGTATAGTTTGGTATGCCTTGTCGGATGATTTTTGTTGTATAGTCTTTCATGGAAGCGTGGTAGCTCCTAACTTATATGTAGTTTCTTGGCAGTTTTTTTATCCCATGTTATGCATGTTCATTCCAATAAGGTTAGATAAAATGTACGTTGGTGCTCGGCAAGTATGGCTCGGGTGCTAGTCATGATCCTCCAGTTTGGGTCGTGACAGGCATGTCTCCTTAGTCTACAATAAGAGAAATGATACTATCGTTATCATTTAAGCGTCGTAACTATTTATATATCGATCACAACCTATTTTACGGTAAAATCGACAGCGCCTCCCCTATTTATATGACTTCCCAAAAATTAAACCAATCACCAAACAACCCAAACAATATCAAGAATAATCATATTAAGCCTCCCAAATATTCCACCAATCAACAACATTACTAACAAGCCTTTCGATAGATATTACAAGTTCTAACTTCAATTACTTAGACACAACTTGGATAAGCTTAATTACATGTAGAGTAAGAGTTTCCTTACCTTTAAAAATGTAGAAATACTCCAATTTATGCTTAATTCACCACAAAATATCCTTCCAAAGAATCCACGAGAACAAGGAAGCGAAACCAGCAACAGGTTACTCGGCACTAGAAATACTTCGGAAGACTTGAAACAACCTCGGGTTGATATGAAAACTTTGGAAGAGTATTTTATAGAACCTAAACCACTTTAAACTATCCCCGGATGAGCTGGAACCACACCAATATCAGCAACCGCAAGAAGAACAAGAAACTCACTAGCGCCACGGGACTCCCGACACTTGATTTATGTTGTTTGTCCTTTATTTGGAGCTTGGATCATGATCGAAGAGGGTTTTTAGGTTTCTAGGGTATGAATAGAGTGAAAAAGGATGATTTAAAACGGGTCGTAAGTGTCACATATATCATGATATCTCAACCGCCTAAGTGGGTCCCACAGGGAGCTGCTTGCACAGTCTCGCGAAAAAACAAATATCGCTCTACTCCGATGTCGTATCGACGAATGGTTTAATTCTTTGAAAAATAGACTCTTAGATATTCAATTTGGTTGGTGAATCACCCCATAAATTCAAGTACATTGAGAGAAAAGCTCAGTAAGATTATACCTAAAGTTCTATTAAAATTATGAAGGTAACTTGCCACAACTTTTGTCAACATGTGCTTCATAACTCCTTCATTCAGAACTTATAATACAGATATTAAATGGTTCAAATACCTTAATATATTATCTCCTTATCATATCATGAATCCCTAGTTTTAACCCGAAAGTAAGGGTGGCATGTGGGCCCGGGCCCGGCCTAGGCTCGCGAGCCTATATGGGTAGTGGGCCTAAACGGGCCTAATCGGATAGGACCGGGACCGAGTAATGGTGGGCTTGGGAGTGGGCCGGTCCGTTGATATATGCCCGCAAGACCCGTACTATTTGGGACCGGGACCGACTGGTAAGTGGGCCGGTTCGACCGGTCCTAAACGGGCTCAAACGGGCCCAACGACTATTTTTTTTTTAAAGATTTCCGTCAATATGGCAGTTTCTAGCCGTTATGGCATTTATAAAATGGCCGTTTTACCTGCCAAAGTAGCCGTTGGCTATTTATAAAACAGCCATTTAACCCCTCCAACTTTGTTTCAACCCCAAACTTTTTATAATTACACTTTTTTCCTATTTTCAACTATAAATACCCCCTCATTCTTTCATTTTTCGCACAAAATCATCAATCTCTCTCTAGTTTTCTTCTATAACTGGTTACTTTATTTTTGCAATTTGTGAAAAATTGTGAAGTTGGTGAATTGAAGTATTCCAGTCTTCAATGATAATTAATTTTCAACAAGTTGTTCGTCAATTCAGTAAACTCGTTACAACTCTTAAGTTTTAATATTATAGTTTTGTTTGTTTTACTTTGTAAAATTATAATTAAGATGGCCTATTCTTTAAAAAAAATATTTAGTAAAAGTAAGGAAAAATTCAAGATTGGTGAATCTAGTGGCCTTCCTCCTCCACTTCCCCCGACTCCCTGACCCAAACCTGTTACCCTTCCTACACCTGCTATTCTTGATAGCATTAATACTTTATTACAATTTACCGATAGTCAAGTTTACCATGATATTGCACCAGGTGAACAACTAAACCATGAATATATGAATGCTCTTTATGGTAATCCAACTATTGATGAAAATGATGATGAAAATATAGAGTTTGATGAAACGCAACCGGATGACGATACACCCACTAGTCCTATTGCTGAAGTTAACCCAACTAATAATAATCCAAATGATACCCCGTCTGACCCTCCTGTTACTACCTCTACGTTTTCTAGACAACCTTCTAAACGGAACGAAACATCTGTTATTTGGCCATTTTTTACTCAACTAAGAGAAAAAATAAGGCTAAGTGTAAATCTTGTGGCAAATAGTTAACTTTTAAATTTGTTGGAGGC
>ML249499.1:586-11537 GCA_005239495.1 Nicotiana undulata | reverse complement strand
GGGGGGGGGGGGGGGGGAGGGGGGTGGACGGGAAGTTTGTCTAGACACATATTGATACACCCTAAAGATAAAGTCAAATATCTTCAGATGAAAGCTTTGGCGAGGGGACAAATGTACCTAGTCAGGTTGACCCTATTACCGGGTCAAATCAATTTCAACCGGGAATTACCACTGTTACAGATGGTGTTTTATATTATGATCCGAGAAAAGATCGTGAAGAATTGGCAAAAATGGTTACTGTTATGTGCTTACCCTATGGTTTTCTTTATAACCCTCACTTTGATCATTATATTAGAAACGTTTTTAATCCTACTTATAAAGGATGGCCTCGCACAACCATAAAGAGCGATATTTATAAATATAAACATGAATATGAACAATATTTGGTTATTTATTTACTCATATAAATTATCATGTTTCTATTACTACTTATATTGGTAGAAGCGGTAATGACTGTGATTATCTTACTGTTACCTGTCATTGGATTGATGAGCATTGGATAATGCAAAAACGCATTATTGCTTATAGAATAATTAATTTACGTCACACAGGCAGTTTATTGCTAGCATGGTTACATATATTTGTAGATATTTTTGCATTACTGATAAAATAATGTCAGTTTCAATGGATAATGCTTCTAGTAACACTAATGCTATAGCCTTGCTTACCACTACACTAAATCCTGCATTTAGTAATATTTTTCATGTTAGATGTATTTGTCATATTTACCATTTAATTGTCGGTGATGGTATGATAATTGTAAATGTTGAAATTGAATAGGTTAATATGGCTCATAATTGGCTTTTTTATTCAAACCGTAGAAGTATACTTAAAGAATATTTTAAAAGATGCGATGAATTATGCCTAAGAGAAAGAAAGGTTCCTAAACCTTGTCTAACTAGTTGGAATTAAATGTATGAAAGTTTAGTTGTTTCATATGAATATAGAAACCCCATAAACTCAACGTTTAATGCTCGTGTAACTGATGATGATGAGCACCTTACAAATCAGGATTGAGCTAATGTTAAAATGCTTGTAGATTTCTTAGAAAAATTTTCATATTGCTACAAATGATTTTTTTGGGCAATATTATCCTACTATTTCTAATTGTTTAGTTTATATTGCAGAACTTGCAAATTTGTTTACTCATTTTTCAGAGGGTGGGGTAATTTATCAACTTGCTATTGATTCTATGAGAAAAAAGTTTTAAAAATATTTTTTCCTTATTCCCCCTATTTATGGTAATGCTACCTTGTTAAATCCTACTATGAAATGAAGAGGTCCTCAATTTTGGTATAAAACTATTTATAATGGTTAAACACTTTAAGATGAGGAGTTTTCTATACTTCTGGAAGCAATAGCCTCAATTAAAATAAATGCTCAAAGTATTTATAGTGCCTATCAAACTGCATTAGATCATGCTAGACCAAATGTTCCAACTCCTACTTCTTCTAGTTCTCAATCATCTAAAAGAACTGCGGGAGTAAGAGCACTTAGTGCTTGGGCGGGGTTCAGGGGTTGTCAAGGTTCTAGTACTAGTGATTGTTCACAACTAAATGAGCTTGAAGTTTATTTGTCGTAGGGAATTGAGGAAATGAATCCCAACGGCTCTTTTAATATTTTGAAATGGGGGAAGGACAAAGAGAAACACTTTCCGATTCTTTCAAGGGAAAAAGATCATTATTGCCGCTGTACTTTTAAAATTCATGCACTTTTGTCCCCCGTTAAACTTTACGTTCAATCCCCACCCTACTGTTAATAAAGTTTATGAAATTACCCCTAACCCTAACGCCCCGTCCAAGTGGCAATTGACCCCATTTCTTTTTTCCAAGTCAGCTGCCAACTCAGCTGCCAATTGGGACTTCCACTAACTTATTAGCCCCAAACCCAACAACTATTTAGTCCCCCAAACCAAATTTCAGTCCAAGCAATTTGACCCATACCCAACGTCTTCTTCTTCTCCCCCAAAATAAACTCCATCTAAGAACTTAGGGCTCGACTTAAATCTTCCCAAAAATTTCTCTTTTCTTCATTCTCGTTGTAACTTTGGTTGTTAAATGTCGCAAGCTAGCTGTTCATCACAGATTAGGTGTCGATGTTGCATTATAGCCAAACACTTCACTTCTTCTACTCCATATAACCCTGGAAGAAAATTCTACAAATGTACGAGGCCCAAGGTTACCATAGTTTTCAGTTCTCTTCTTCTTTTTAAAAAATAATAATTTTACTGTAATTTTGAAACCTAAATCTTCTTTTTGATTTATGTTTGACAGCCTAGTTCATGTGGGTTTTGGGAATGGGAAGATGAAATTTTCCCGCAAAGTGATTGGACTAATATTAAAGATGTAACATCGTCGATTTAGGAGATTAAGATGCAAAGGGACAAATTGAATGAAGAAGTAACTGCCATGAAGGCTATACACCAATATGAAGTGGATAAAGTCATCAAGTTGGAAGATAAACTTGCAAAGAGAAGGATGTTGCTTATGATTTCTTGGGGATTGTTTATTGGTTATTTTGCGGCTTCGATGATGAAGTGACTATTTTTCAAATTTAAAGTTGCTCATGTTGAGTTTTATATGTGTAGCCATGTTGTACTAGTATTTGTATGTTCTTTGATTATGATGTTGTGTTAGTATTTGTTGGTTAGTTCTTTCCCTTATTGTATACTCCAATTCCTAAACATGTTTGTTTTCTTTATAAGATATGATAGTATATTATCTAGTGTACAGAAACTTTAAGATTCTATTTTGGCATGTTGAATAACTACACCCAAGTGCAAAACTGAAAAACAAAAGACACAAAATACAACATCAATCCAAGTTGCAGATTCTAAATGGCAAGCTGAAACACTTACATTCCAAACGTATAGAAATAATTATCAATAATTATCTGTACAGAAACAGAAACACTTACATTCCAGATGTAAAAATTGCTAACTAGATAACTGGAAAACTGAAATTGAAAATGGAACAAAATTGATAATAATTATCTGAACACCGACTGTCAACATTCATAACATTCACCAACATTCACCAACTATCAACATTCATAAAGTGAGATTATAAGACAACTCAATACCATATTGTAACCCCAAAAAGATGTCTAACACCTAGTTATATCATGACATCCAACTGTCACAACTAAACAACCACAACCAAAATATAAAGTTTACTGACATGGCAGTAATTACAACACATCATGACATCCAACTGTCACAACTAAACAACCACAACCAAAATATAAAGTTTACTGACATGGCAGTAATTACAACACATCATGACATCCAACTGTCACAACTAAACAACCACAACCAAAATATAAAGTTTACTGACATGGCAGTAATTACAACACATCCAAAAATTTACAAATGTTCAATACTTGAAGCAAAGTCCCATCACTTTTGCTCCTTGCCACTACCCTTTCTTGCTTTTAACTTGTTCAACTGATTTCCACTGATGGCAGATTTTCGCAGCCATGTTTAGGCCTTTTTGCTGAGAAAGTAAGCTTTGTAGGCTGACTTGCACCACTTGAATCACCAACAAATCCAATTTTCCTGGTTGCACTTGGTACACTTTGCTGCCTCAGCTGGAGTCTTGTCCTTGCTTCTGAGATGCTCTTTGGTCTTATAGTTATGTCAGGCTCAAGTTCAAAGTTAGGGATCTCCAAATCCGGATCATTGCTAGTTGGAAGTTGTTGTGAAACAGTAGGGGTTGGCATAAACACAAAGTTGCTGGACTGACTGCTTTGACTTGGCTAGGGTGCTGATAAATGGAAGTCATCTTTAGTTGGGATATCTGCAACAGCTGGTAATGTAGGTTGTTCAGCATCAGGTTCTTTGCTTTTTGTTTTGCTTTCTCCTTGAATTTCCACCCATTGGTTGTTTTCCTTTAGAGTACTATTTTCAAATAGAACACAATTATATGTTAGAACAAGGCAGAATAAACTTGAAGTTCATTGTTCAAGAGATAAGATTACCTTGGCACAACCCCTAGCATTATGTCTAGCTTCTCCACAGTTATTACATGTCATGACTCTCCCTTTTATGGATTGAGACAATTGCTCTTGCCTGTTGGTTGACTAATTTGCCTCTCTTGTTCTTTTTACTTTTGGTATGCCAAATTGCCTTACAAATTCAGGTAGTTCCATATTATGGGAGGGCTCTATCTTCCAGAACTTTTCTCCTCTCACATGTTGCAACTTATGAGAATAAGTCTGGAGATATGACTCTTTTGAAAGGAACCAGTGAATCTCGCTCAAAGGATCTTGCTTCTTGTACAACAGGGCACAAATTGCATGAGGACATGGGATTCCACAAAGGTTCCATGTCCTGCAAGTGCATTTTTTCCCCACGATTGACAATATGCCTATCACTACCTTCTGTCACCTCATAACCTTGGTCAGCACTGCCATTCACATGACACTTTTGTGCAATCCTCATGAATTGGTTATACAGATTTAGAGTCTTAGGACTGTACTCACCTCCCCACCCCATCACTTCAGCTTCATTATCATTCAACATATTCATAACCTTGATTCTGATCTCCTCCAACATCTTTATAATTGGCTTCTGTCTAGCTTGCAATATCCATGCATTGAAGGACTCAGTCAACTTATTATCCACTGACTGGTTCTTGCATGTAGTATTAAAGAAAGCCCTACTCTAGTAGGTAGGTGGATACTTTAACAGATCTTCAACAACATCTTTACCATCATCATCCACTTGGCTCAAACTCTTCAACTGATCTTGGAAGTCCTCTTCATAGGTACTCCAAGATGCCCACCACATATATTTCTTGTATTCCCCAGATCCCCATCTCTTGCACCAGTTTGCTTCTATGTGTCTAACACAAGATCTGTGGTGTGCCTCAGGAAGCACTCTTGAGATTGAATCAATCAGGCCCCTACATATAAAGGAAAGAAGAATTATGAGAATCTATATGTACAGATTAGAAAATAATAAAATAATAAAATAATGAAGTAAAGTCTTCATACCTTTTGCATATCTGAGATGAAAGTGATTCTTTCACCCATATTAAGGTCCAGTGACATTTGCAGAAGAGTTAAAAACCACTTCCATGTGAATTTTGTTTCTTTATCCATAATAGCCCAAGCTAATGGATAAAAGTGGTTTGCAGAGTCTTGACCAACCGCCACCAAGAGTTGACCATTAACTTTCCCTTTCAAAAAGGTTTCATCCAACCCTATAAAGGGCCTCAACCCACTCTTAAACCCCATCTTCATTGCATGAAAACATAAGTACATCCTTAGGAACCTTCTCTTGCCTTCAGCAAGAGCATCCTTTGATAAGTTAACTACTACATCACTTCCAGGATTACTAAACTTCAATTCATTAACATATGCAACCAAATTATTATATTCATCAGTCAAACTATCTTCCAGATTCTCCAAAATCAATCTTTTCCCTCTTACACTTTGAATCACTAACATTTACATTAAATGTAGCCTTCAAGATTTCTGTAATCTCTCTAACCTTAATGTTTGGATTTTCTTGTAACCCTCTCTTGAAGTATTCAACAATGGTCTTGGAATTAACCCTATGATTCTCATATGCAGGTTCACAAGTGTGCTCAGAATGTAAAGTCCTGAATTGAGCTCAACCCTCTGAAGTATTCCTAGATATGTGACATACAAAAAAGCAGTCAGCTTCACAAATGTACCTAAGCCTAGTTGGGTCACTTTTAACTTGCTCTAACCCATAACCATTTGCAAGTGAATACATATCTATAACTTTCCTAGCTTCAGCAATATCTTTGAATGTCATTGACCTATCGAACTCTTTATAGTAAGTTAATTTATCATTAATGTCTCTCTTCTTTTGTTTAAAAAGTTTCTCTAGTGTATCACAATAATAGTCAGAAGAAACAACATTTTCATTGTCATCACAAGTATCACTTTCATCAGAATCAGTGGCAGCTTCAAGTTCATCAGGTTTATCATGCTCATTTTGATGGATTATATTAGGTACATTAATACTTGGCTCACATTCCTCTACAGCAAATATGTTAATAACATTAAACTGGTCATTCACAAAGTTCAGTAAAGTCCTAATGCCGTAATCACCTTCTATTTCATAATATGAACCAGAAGGACCATTAACTATTAGTTGTTGGACTCATATATACCCCAAGTTAGAAACATATTCATCCACTAAATCATTATAGGAAACCAAGTTAGAGTTCTTAATGTGCCGAAATTTTCTTGAGTGTGCTATGAGTGGTTTCTTGACCCACTCTCCACCATGATGAAAGACCAAATCCAGCAGGACCATTGATAGTAAACTGAAGAATAAAGACAGTTAAAATTAATAGAGAAAAATATATAAAAAAAGGCATAAAGACAATAAAATAGAATCAACCACAAATTGAATAATTAAGTCAACATTAATAAGCTAATATATGCAGCCATGGATATGGGGGATCATACATTAAAGTATTACATGGAATAAAGCATGATGCTAGTAGTCACTGTGTATTACATATGGTAGGAGAGAAATTGGAGAAGTTTTCGAAATCAAAAAAAGAAAGCTGAGGATTTGGTTAGATTGATAATCCAAGACATTCATTGCCGGTGTAGTATGAGAGCTAGTTTAGAGAACAAGCTACAAACTTTAAATTTATATCCTTAGATTGCTATGTTGATACTGCTCAGCTGATGTAGTGCATATCGTTGGGGCTGCATGTCCAACTATATAAGATAGAGATGAGTTTTGTTTTGCACTTGTATTCGTTTTTTCCCAGTAATAAAATTTAAATTACAAAAATAATTACACGGAATAAAGTGTCCCAGCCCCACCCTCCAATATTAAACTTCTAATTCACTTATTTTCTAAAAAAAATCAAAAGAAGTTGGGACCACAAAATATTAAAATCGAAACCCTAAACCACCAAAAGACTATTCAATACCAGATGAGGAACATGAAAACAAAAAGAGTAAAATTAGGGTTTATTACTGTAAATCCACATGCAAGTGAATACAAAAGCAAAACACACACTACTAGTTTGAAATTATCGTCAAAGATAGGAGAAGTGAAAACCCTAACCAACAAAGAACTATTCAGTAAACCCTGACTTCAATAAATACAAAATTAGAAAAAATTCGAAATCCTATGACAACTAAAAACACCTATCAACTTCAAATAATCAAAAAAGAAAAGGGTTTATGAAAACCCTAATCAACAAAGAACAAATTTGAAAGGGATTCGAAAAGGCAGTAAAACTTTCTTCCGAAATATTTTTGGGATAACTCAAGATAAGAGCTTAAACTAACAAAAAAATCAAGTTTTTTAAGAAAAAATTCTTACCTTGCTTGAAATCGCCACTGAAACAATGATCCTGACCGGTTTGGTTTCTCTCTTCTTCTTTGAAGTACCAAAGGTTCGAAGAAAAGTTGAATAAGGTATTTCCATACGGGTTAAATCTATTTATTTGGTGGGTTTCCAGTTACGGGTTACAAATCAATAAGATTTGGGAGTGGGTTTGGGTCAATCAGATTTGGTCGTTGGGTTTGGGGCTAATAAGTTAGTGGGAGTCCCAAATTGGCAGCTGACTTAGAAAAAAGAGATGAGGTCAGCTACAACTTGGACGGGACATTAGGGTTAGGGGTAATTGCTAAACTTTATTAACGGTAGGGTGGGGATTGAACGTAAAGTCTAACGGAGGACGAACGTGCATGGATTTTAAAAGTACAGGGGCGATAATTGCCTTTTCCCCCATTTTCAAGGATGGCTAGAGACATTTTAACTATTCAAGCTTCAGCAGTGGAATCAGAGAGCGCTTTTAGTCAAGCAAGACTTCAATTGGGTGATGATAGAGCGTCTATGAGGGAGAGCTTGGAAAAATCAGTACTTTTAAGAGATTCAATCCGTTCGAAACGAAGAAACTTTGGACTTGCTGAATCACAACAAGAGGTAGAAGAAGCTTACGAAGAAATGCTAGCTGAACTTGCGGAGGATGTTGATTGGCCCCGAAGCAGTGATGAACAAACTTCTCTTCCGCCACCACCAATGGAAATTTCTCCGGACCTTGAAGGATTTATGATATTTGTAAGAGATACAATGTTAATTAATATGTAACTTGTATTTTGGCACTTCTTGATTAGTTTCTTTTTCTTCTCAATGGTGGTATTAGCACCTTGTTGTGCTCATTCCATTGGGGGGAGGAAGACTAAGAAAGATATTGACATATTTTGTTAATGCCATAATAATAAAAATTATAACTCATTCCTTTGAACATCTCTTTACAATATTTTTGTGTTTAAATTTAAATTAAATAATTTAAGTGTAACGACCCGACCGGTCATTTTGAGCTCTAGCCCGTCATTCAGCCGTTTGAGGTCATGAACAGCTTCGTTTCAGGTATTATGACTTGTAGATGTGGTCGGAGTTGAATTTCGGGGAGTTCGGAGTCAAATTGGAAGGAAAATTCTCATTTCGTAAGGCTTAAGTTGGAAGAATTGACTAAGATTAGAATTTTGAGTAAACGACCTCGGAATCAAGATCTGAAGGTTCCAGCAGGTTCGTATGATGATTTCGGACTTGGGCATATGTACGGATCGGGTTTTGGATCACCCGGGAGCGTTTCAGTGTATATTGTGGAAGTTAGTATTTTAGAAGAATTTCATAAGTTTGGGTTGGAAGGCATCTCAGTGTTATTGATGTCCGTTTGGGATTCCGAGTCTCGGAATAGCTCCGTATGGTGATTCTGGAGACGGGAACGCGATTGGAAGTGAATTCGGATGTCCGGAGGTCATTTTGAAGTCATTTGGCTAAAGATAGAAATTTGAAGGTTTTTGCGAAGTTTGACCGAGAGTTTGACTTTTTGATATCGGGGTCGGATTCCAATTCCGAAAGTTGGAGCAGGTCCGTAATGTCGAATATGACTTATGTGCAAAATTTGGGGTCAATCGAACGTGATTTGATAGGTTTCGGCATCGGATGTAGAAGTTTGAAATTTTAAAGTTCCTAAAGCTTGAATTTGAGTGCGATTCATGATTTCGACGTTGTTTGATGTGATTTGAGGCCTCGAGCGAGTTCGCATCATGTTTTGGGACATTTTGGTATAATTGGTTAAGGTCTCGAGGGCCTCGGATTGATTTCGGAAGGTTAACAGAATGAATTTTGGACCAAAATAGCTGCTGAAAATTCTGCAACAAATCTGTTTTGGGACAACAACTTATGCTTCGAAGAGCTAACTTTGGAAGCGTATATATAATAAGCTATAAGGAATCTGAAACTTTGCAAAACATGAAAGTTGTATATCTTGAAGTCTCGTTTTCAGAGTATTAAACCATTTGTCATTTGGAGTTTTCTGTAAACAGTTATGAACCATTGAAGATGGCTGGTGGAGCTGTTTCGCCAGAATTTTTTGATGCACGGAGCCGACTTTAGAAGCTCATATCTCGTATTATATAAAGCGTTATATGGTGTATAACCTATCAAATTAAAGATCTTCGCGTCTAGTTCTTAATCTTCCAACCGTTTGTTATTTGGATATTTCTACAAGGAGTTGTGGGTGTTTTAACAGAAGGTGTTCAACAATGGAAATTTTAATAGGATGTACAACCTGCACAGTACAAGTGCAAGGTACAACTCGATGAAGCATGGGCAGATTGTTTTAAACACGAAATTTGGCCCATTTCTTTCATTTGGCTTGGATGATTTTGGAGAGCTCAAGGGGGTATTTTCACCAAGCAACACAAGGTAAGTGAATTCTTCCTATTTTTGAGCTAGATATGTGATCTTACATGGATTTAGCCATGGAAAATTTCTATAAATTTGGGATTTTTGGGGAAGACCTAGAACTTGGAATTTTGGACTTTTACCATGCATTTGAGCATGGAAATTGTAAAAAATTATATATTTGAGTTAGTAAAGGTATGGGTAGAATTTATCTTCGAGAAATTTCGGAATCCGGGCACATGGGCCCGAGGGCATTTTGGTCAATTCCTTGAGCGGAGATGGGAGTTTATATAATCTGAATTTTTAGCAAATAATTGAGTATATTTTCATTGGTTTATCATCATTTGGGTAGTTTTGGAGCGTTGTGCATCGATTGGAGTCGTCAGGAAGGCTGTTTATGGAATTTCGGAGCGAGGTAAGTCTCCTTTCTAACTTTGTGAGGGGGAATTGTCCCCATAGGTGAACTAAATGAATAAATGCTATTATTTTCAGGGGCTACGTACGCACGAGGTGATGGAAGTCCATGCGTAGCTATTGTTATGCCATGTCCGGGTCGTCTAGGACCCACTAGCATGCCTTACGTGTTGTACATGTGATCCTATCATAATTTTAGGCTGATAATGCTATGGAATTGGTAATTTATTTTCCTAAAAAGGTTAGGGTGTACTCTTCTTAATTATTTGGAAAGAGGATGGATTTTCCCGTGGATTATTGTGTTCCTGGCAAGGTTATTTTATTGAATATTGTTAAAACTTGGCAAACGAATTTCCAGAAAAATATTCTAAATACTATCTTCATGTTTAATTAAAGAGAATTTTATCACTTCTATGAGAAACTATTTTCTTGAATAAAATATGGATCTTTTATGTGAATACGTGTACATATGAGCACCTGAGTCGCATGTATGATTCGCGAGCAGGCTATCCGTTGTTATTATGTTGACCGCGTCGCATGATCGATTCGCGAGCGGGGAAAATAGATGCATCTATGGTTCGAGTCGTTTAACTCTCGGCAGTGCACAATTTATTATTGTTGGTCCGCGTCGTTCGACCGTCGGTATTTCTTGCGCATGATATTTGTTGCGTAGTTGCTATGTGTTTTTTTGCCTTATTACTGGCCTGGAATTTTAAGTTGTCAATTGAAATGACAGAGATTGAGAATTTTTTAAATATTTTGGAAGAAGTTGTTCCTTCCCGTTGATTAGGTTGTTATTTGATTAAATCACCCATGTTGATTAATTGGTATTAACAT
>MDKH01192182.1:0-27375 GCA_005239495.1 Nicotiana undulata | reverse complement strand
CTCTAGAACCCACTCTCACTTCTCTCTATTTTGTTCAGATGCATGTTAAAAATGAAGGGAAGGGGTGTTTTATTAAACTGGGGATCGGGTGCAAATTAGAAATTAAAAGAGCCCCGAAGCAGGAAATGCGGTCAGGAATGCGATCGCATTCCTGCTATGCGGTCCGCATTCCTGTCGCATAGTTGGCCCTCAAATGGGACAAAAAGGGAATCCAGACTGCCCTGGTATGCGACCACTATGCGGTCCGTATATCTGTTATACGATCGCATAACCTCCTCCGCAAAAATGGAGGTGCAAGAATGCGACAGCTATGCGGTCCGCATTCCCAAAATGCGATCGCATCTTGGGCCGCATAGTTGTCCTCAAATTAGACAGAAGGCTGCCCATGTATGCGACCACTATGCGGTCCGCATACCTGTTATGCATTCGCATAGTGCGTCGCATAACAACACAATTCTGGAAAATTTTATGTTTTAAGTCCCTGGGTACTTTTTACTTCAAAAAGGTCCGTTTTAAAGAATTTCTACAGTTATAACAACACAGGGACCTATTCGGGCATTATTTTAGACATGAAATTTTACGGGTCTTTACAGGCAAGGACTTCTTCCTCCTCCTCCTCGATTATCATACTGCAATCCATATCTTCATCTTCTAAGAACAAATTCCTTAGCGCGACCAACGCTTCTTCCTCTTCGGATCCCTATATTGTATGGGCCTGATGAAAGGTCTGACTCAGATGTGGCACTGGCTGCTCAAAAGAGTAATAGGGACCACGCCATGGTGGCGACCAATTTTGATACTCGTGCCAGGTGTACTGATATCCAAGTACAAAGGTTGTACCATGACGCTTTGGCTGTATTAGTTTGGCGATACCCTAGAGATTATTGTCGAGCCCCTTACCAGGTTCATACCTTGCCCATGACAGTATGCTCTCTATTTTGCTACTCCACCATTTATCCTTCTCGATCGCGTTAACACGCTCAGTGCGATGGTAAGTCTCTCCACCCAATTTCCTTCTGTTCTCCACCACCGGAACAATTTGATTGGTGTAAATGGGATTGCTCCCATCTCCATGGATGATTAGCTCTTGATGATTCCATTCAAACTTCACAACTTGGTGCAAAGTTGATGCAACAGCCCCACTGGTATGTATCCAAGGTCGTCCTAATACCAGATTATATGAGGCGGATATTTCTAGCACCTGAAATTCGACATTGAACCAAGTAGGGCCGATCTGCAAACATAAATTGGTTTCCCCAATCGTGGCTCTTTGTGACCCATTGAACGCCTTCACATTCATAGACCCGCTCGTATTTATGCAAACCCTTGCCCAAACTTTTCAGAGTTGTCAGTGGACAGATGTTGAGGCTGGACCCTCCGTCTATGAAAACCCTGGCAATGAACTTATCCTCGCATTGCACTCTAATGTGCAGTGCCCTGTTATGACTCAATCCTTCAAGTGGCAGCTCGTCTTTGTTAAAAGTGATCTTATATCTCTCCAGCACTTGCCCCACTATGTTGGCCATTTCTCCGCTGGTAATATTGTTGGGTACGTATGCTTCGTTCAAAACTTTCATCAGAGCATTCCTATGTGCCTTAGAATTTTGTAGCAGCGACAAGGTGGATATCTGGGCGGGAGTTTTGTTCAGATGATCAACAACAGAGTATTCTCTTGAAGGGCGGTGTGGATTCCACCGTCATAGTGAAGGGTGTGGTTACTTCTAACTCAAATGGAGTAGGCGTAGCTGTAGGTGGTGTTACTTCGACTTCAAACGAAGCTGATGCAGCTACCTCAACTTCGACCGACGACTGTATCTATACCACAATGGGAGTGAGTGTGACTACAGGTTTCTTAGGGTCGTCACCTTCCTGAATAAACCTAATTGACCCCCCCAGGATCCCATTCATCATCAGTTTCTATCACATTTACTCCTTCACCCCTATGATCTGGGAGGGGATTGTTGCGGACATTGGGTGTAGCTACCTTCGCCTGTATGACTTTGGTATCGATCATCGTCCGAATCTTGTCTTTCAGAGTGCAGCACTCATCAATGGTATGTCCCTTCATGCCAGAATGGTAGGCACATGTCTTGTTTGGGTTGACCTATTGGGAGGATTTTTCCATGACCACAACGGAATAGGGGTGACATACCCGACAACCTTTAATCTTTCATATAACTGGTCGATGGGTTCACCAATAGGGGTGTATTGTCTGGGTGGTTTGTGATCAAAATTGGGTATGGGTTTTTGATAATTTGGATGAGCTGGAGGCGAATGATAGTAGGCTGGCTGGGGGTTATAAGTGTAGTAGGCGGAGCGGGTTGAGGATATTTGGGAGGTGAAGGTTGGTATGCGGGTGAAGGTGTTTGGTATACGAATGGAGATTTTGGACCTTGGTCTACCATTATTGTCCCTATCTCTTTCTTTTTTGATAAGCCTTCCCATTGTAATGCTTTGTTCATGGCCTGCAGCGCCTCAAAATTTGTTACCATTCCACTCTTAATCCTTTCTTCGATCCTTTCCCTGAGTTTGATGATATCAGAGAACTTGTGATTCTCAATGACCACTAACCTCTCATAGTACTGCGGATCTTGAGCCCTGGCAAAGAATTTGTTCATCTGTTCTTCCTCTAATGCCGGCCTGACCTTTGCTTCTTCCGACCTCCATCGAGTAGCATACTCGCGGAGAGTCTCCGTTGGCTTCTTCTTGAGGTTCTGTATGTAGAAGAAATCCAATGCAGTTTCTGTATTGAACCTAAATCTATCCATGAAGTCTGATGCCATACTTACCCAATTAACCCATTTCATAGGATTTTGACTTATGTACCAAGATAGGGCATCTCCAGTGAGACTTCTCATGAACAACTTCATGCGAATGCTTTCATCCTTCCCAACCCCTACGAGCTTGTCACAGTATATTCTGAAATGTACCTTCGGGTCACCTATTCCGTTAAACATCTCGAACTTAGGAGGTTTGTATCCCTCCGGCAGTTTCACGTCTGGATGAATGCGTAGGTCCTCATAATTCAAACCTTCAATTCCTTTACCTCCTTCAACACCCTGGACTCGGCTTGTGAGCTTCTTGAGCCCCTCTGCCATATTCTTAATGAGCAGGTCCTTCTCGGCGGATTCTGGTGTATACAAAGTTGGTTGAGTGGAGTGGGGTAGGGTTTCCACGTATACAAGATTGTTTTGATGAATGCCGAGGGTTTGAGTGTAGTGGCGATCATTAGTTGAATTTTGCGGGTCAGGGATAGGCTGTGGAGTATTTTGAGGAGTATGATAAGTGGTTTGCGGATATTGAGTTGGGAGATGCTGGTGTTCAGGGGGTGTCAGTATGGGTAAAAGATTAGGATTTTGAGGGGTATTGGGGGGTGAGGGAGGATTTTGAGGACGTTGGTTTGGTGTGTTTTGAGGAGGTACTGGGTTTTGGGTGTTTGGTTGGTTGATGTATGGGACGTTTAATGTGAGGAAAGGTTTTCCAAGTTGCGTACCTGCTCAAGCTCCCCTTGCAATTCAAGTATTTTCTGTTCCAACGGTAGGACCAAATCATTTGGTGCCGGAGTACTCCGACCATCTGAAGTCTCATCATGTGTAGAGTTGTCTTTCCTGACACCACTCATATCGTCCATCTTAGCTTTTCCCTTGCTTTTCAGATCACTTGGAGGAGGAGGATGTAACGACCCGACCGGTCGTTTTGAGGATTTCAGCTCTGTTCGGTGGCGTAAGGTCATGAACAACTTCACATTGTATATATCTACCTACGTGGGTGGTTAGATTCAGTTACCGGATAATCCAGAGTCGAATTGGAAAGAAAATTCTCATTTCGGAAGCCTTAAGTTGGAAGAATCAACTAAGATTGGAATTTTGACTAAACGACCTCCGAATCAGAATTTGAAGGTTCCAGTAGGTTCGTATGATTATTTCGGACTTGGGCATATGTTCGGACCGGGATTTGGATAACCCGGGAGCGTTTCAGCGTATATTATGGAAGATAACATTTTAGAAGAATTTCATAAATCTGGGTTGAAAGGCATTTCAGTGATATCGATGTCCGTTTGGGATTCCGAGCCTGGAATAGCTTCGTATGGTAATTTTGGAGTTGGGAGCGTGATCGGAAGTGAATTCGGATGTCCGTAGGTTATTTTGAAGTCATTTGGCTAAAGATAGAAATTTGAAGGTTTTTGAGGAATCCGACCGGAAGTGGAAATTTTGATAGCGGGGTTGGAATGCGATTCCGGAAGTTGGAATAGGTTTGTAGTGTCATTTGTGATGTGTGTGCAAACTTTCAGGTCATTCGGACATGGTTTGGTAAGTTTCGGCATCGTTGGCGAATTTTGGAAGTTTAGAAGTTCTTAGGCTTGAATCCGAGGTTGATTCGGTGTTTTGGTGTTGTTTTGGGTTTTCAAAAGGTTCGACTAAGTTCGGGTAGTGATATATGACTTGTGGGAATTGTTGGTTGAGGTCCCGAGGGGCTCAGGTGGGTTTCGGGTAGATATGGGTTGTGTTGCGCTCGTTTTTGATGTTTCGGCATCGTTTCTTCAAGCATAATTGGTACCAAATTAAGCAAATTTGCTCCAATTTCTGTTATTATTGAAGCATTAGATCCGTATTGTAATTACGGAGCTATAGCAAAAAGAATCATCGAATTTGGACATCGTATGAGGAAGTTATGCTCATTTTAGTGTCAGTGAATAGAGCTGGTGCTGGTGTTTACCAGGTGCGAGGTTGGTCCGCACCCGCGGAGCCGCAGGCGCGTCAAATGGTCCGCAGGTGCGGAATTGACAGCTGGAAATGCGCAGGTGCGGGTATTTTGGTTGCACCTGCGAAAACCCCTGAGTATAGAAAACCAGACCACGTCATTTTAGTATTTTGAGCATATCTTGAGTTCTAGAGCTCCGATTGAGGTGATATTTGCGGCGTTCTTCTCCTCTTTTCATCGGGGTCAGTATATAGGTATTATTTTTGCATTTTAATATGATTACAGAAGTTCATTTTTTTGAATTAATCCATGTTTTGATTGGGGAAATTGGGGGTTTTGAAAGAAAACTTCTAAAATGAAAATGTATTATTTGGATGACCAAATGATATCGAAATTGGATAAATTTAGTATGGGTGAACTCGTATCAAAATGGGTAATCGGATTTTTGTAAAATTTGTCGAATTCCGAAGTGCGGGTCCGGGGGTCGACTTTTGGGTCGATTTTTATAAATTCATAAAGATTGAAGCTTTATTATTTGGAATAGTTCCTTATACAATTTTTATGTGTTTTAAAGTTGTTTTGGTTGATTTTGAGACGTCCAAAGGTCTTTCTGCCCGAGAAGTCTATTTTTGAGTACCCGGTTGTCATCTTTGAGGTAAGTATCTTGCCTAACCTTGTGTGGGGGAATTACCCCTTAGGATTTGAGTCTTCTATGTTGATTGTAGCCCGTGTACGCGAGGTGACGAGTGCGTACTCAGACTTATTTGCTAATAGGTTGGCCTTTTAGGATTCTTAGGTTCTTATATTTCCTGCGTATGAAGTGGTAACTGTTATGGTCGAGTTCCTGGTTTCTAGTTTCACCTCCTCCTGTTTGAATTAGATTTTCTTGCTTTTGTTTCCCCTTTGTTGATTATTTGATCTTAATTGACTTAACTGAATATTTTCCCTCTTTCACCACTATGCTATATTTTCTTCACAAATTGCCTAATTGATTATAATTAGTATCATCTAGTCGTATAATTGTTTAACATAAATTGGAATAACTATATGTCGGTGTCAAGCATGCCCGTGAATCGTACATGATGATTTACATGATTTTCCCTTAAATGTTACTTAGGTTTAGTTGACAATCACCCATATTGGCGGTATTTCCTTGGTGCTTCCTATTATTGAACATTTGTTGAAGCTGAGTTTATTCTGTGAAGCAAATTGTTAGGCGAGATTGATTATAGCTGTTTCCCTTGCCGGGATGATTGGTTCCTTATTTATTGACTTGAATATTGTGAATCGTTGCTATATTTTCCCCTCGTTATATTGTTTCATTTGTACTTGGCTTTCCCTTCAGTGGTTACTTCTTATGAGTGAGTTTTGCCACTATTATGATTTAAGTTCTCGTGTTGAACTGCTCGTCGCACCTTGCATTTTGTCTTTTGTTTGTTGTTGTGCTCGTTGTGGCTTGTGCAATGTTTTTGCCGTGTTCTGGTTGTTTTCTCTCTGTTGTGCTGCATTGCATATTTAAATTGGGACTATGGACTGAGATCCAAGAGCTTTCCCCCTGTACTGCATCACATATTTAAATTGGGACTACAGACTGAGATCCGGGAGCTTTCCCCCTGTACTGCATTGCATATTTAAATTGGGACTATAGACTGAGATCCGAGAGCTTTCCACCTGTACTGCATTGCATATTTAAATTGGGACTACGGACTGAGATCCGGGAGCTTTCCCCCTGTACTACATCGCATATTTAAATTGGGACTACGGACGAGATTCCAGGAGCTTTCCCCCTGTACTGCATTGCATGACAAATTCAGAGTTAAGGACTAAGTTCCGGTGGTTTTATCATTGAGGAGATTATGATCGAATGATATATATATATATATATATATATACCTTGAAAAGTATAATTGAGAAACAATTATCTCCGGGAAAAGTTATGTCTGAAGGACTTCTATTTCGAAAGTATATTTGAAAGGTATTTGTCTTGCAGAAAAATAATATTTGAAAAAGCAGTTATTGGGAAAGTACATTTGAAACCCCACGTATTTTGAAGAAACTATGTTTCAAAGATTTCTCTTTATGAAAATATATAAATATACATCCGGAAAGAGTATGTTTCAAAGAAGATTTCCCTATTTCAAAACGATTATATCTTTAAAGCTTTTGACATAAACTCACGATTTAAAGGTTTTCACCCGAGGGTTACCCAGCTTTATTGAGTTTATTGGCTAAGGCCTGATGTGAACAAATTGATGCAGTACTGAGATGCTAGTGTTTTATTGTGTTGTGATTTCCGACTTTTGGCTTGCGTTCTGTCCATTCTTCTTGGGTATTTCTATATGTTGTTCCGCTGTTTTATATTGTTGCAATTCTTTCCACATTATATTGTCATGTCATTAATTATATTAGAAATATTTAGATAATTATTATGTTTCGGTCAATTCACATTTATTTATTATGCTTATTGGACCAGTGGGGTCTTAACTAGTCCTCGTCACTACTTCACCGAGGTTAGTCTTGATACTTGTTGGGCACCGCCGTGGTGTGATCATACTACACTTCTGTGCATTTTTGTTTTGCACATATCCAGGTATTGATTGTTGCTGGCTGCGTGGATCATTGATGAGGAGACTCAAGGTAAACCTGCTGCTGCGTTCGCAGGCTTCAGAGTCACCTTCCTTCTTACTTCAGCTGTACTTACCTATTTCTAGACAGTTGTATTTAGATTTTGTAGAAAGATTTTGTAGAGCTTATGACTTGTATTACCGGGTTTTGGGGAAATGTAACTTTTGTTTCAAGATTTCCATATCGAGACTGTTGGATTTCCTTTATTATTGTTGTTGTTCAGTGAAATGTTAGGCTTACCTAGTCCCTAAGACTAGGTGCCATCACGATACCCAACGAAGGGAAATTTGGGTCGTGACAGAGGAGGTGGAGGGCCTCTGGATCTGGTGTGATATGCTGACGATGCCAGTATGTGCGAACCAACCTTAGGGGATGGGATTAATACAAAGAAATAAAAACAAAAGGTAACCAAGTCAATAAGAATTCAGGAAAAAGAATTTTTGCAGTATTCAAACACATATTGCAGAAATGTTAATTCGCGTCCTAATTTCAGAGCCTCGTTGTGCCCGAGGTAGGCTTAGCGACAAGTAAATTTGGAGAAATTTAATGCCGATAATTGACTCATTTTATTAATGTAATAAATAAGACGAACCTAAAAAACGACAATAAATAAATGAGTCACTAATGGCATTTGCGTTATTACATTCGAAAAATGATTCTAAAACAAATAATCCTAATCTACTTGGTCCCAGAGGGACCTTCTCTAGGCTTGGATCTCTTGGATCCGTATCAGATTCCCCAGGTCGTGCATGTCCAGCAGCAGGTATGCCCTTGCTAGATGTCCTCCCATATTACCCCCTGCATTCTGGCAGTCTATGACTCTTTTCCTCATCTTCCCCTATAATTCGATTAGACGCTGCTCCAAATATTCCAGCCTTTCCGTTGACCTAGTAGCCATTTCCCTCCATTCATTAATTGACTCCATATCAATCTTGTGTTGTTCCAAATACCCGGCCTCGGACTCGAGAACTCTTTTGCGCAGCCTTTTATACTTTACCTATGCTTCAGCGGCTTCATCTATGACCCTGTTTCATTGACCAACCCCTGGCCCGACTATTCCTGCTATGCTATCGTCCAACCATGATGGGTAGAATTACACATCCCCTGCATGGTATCGATTTGGCTCGATGGTGTCCCTTTCCACAATGATCTTCAAATGCCACATGTGCTGAGCTTCACATTTGTATGTGATGTCATCGTCTTGAAAATCTACTTTGTAATGACCCATTTTGGAGACTCGTGGTATGGCTTGTTTTCTACCAGCTTGTCTCATGACTCTGATAGGAACATAGGGGTATATACCCCTTAATCTGACCAACACCAAATGAGAAACACCCCTAGACCTGATGATGAAGTCACTAGTAGGGAACCACTCGAACATCCAATGGACCTGGTCTTCGATCAAATTGCTGAAAAACAGCACCCACTCTGTAGCATTCTCTGGTTGTGCAAACATGTCTAGGATAAAGGTCATTCTTTTGAGATGGTGAAAACTATGTAATCATTCCACGGTCTCCGTGCAAACTCTTGGGGGTATTGGCCTCTCTGAAGATGTTCTAACAACCAAATTTGTAGTAGCAAGTTACAACCCTCACAATGTTTGAACCCCTTCTTGAAACGATCCAGAGCCCAATATATATTTTCTATAATCATCGGAACAATAGTATATGTTTTCCCCTCGATTCCCTCCATTAAAGCTTTGCTTACCATGGCCAACCTGGTGTGAATTCTGTTCCCTTTGCTTGGAAACACTATCATACACAGAAAGTAGACGATGAACACGAAAACCCTACGATGAATCCAACCCAGGGAAGTGCTAGAGAATTCGTCACGAAAGACACAATAAGATTTGTTGTGTCCATATAGTTCATAGAGGTAGTCAAAGGGTATGTAGGACTTGTTTAGGCACTCCAAATTGTCATTCTTTCTCAGACCCATCATTTTCAGAAACCTCTTGGGAGTACGATTTTCTGGTATTAATAAACCGGGACTGTCCCAAGGTAGTCCAGCGAAGCCTCCTATTTCCTCCAAAAGAGGAGTCATTTCTACATTGCCGAAACAGAATACAACCCTTTCTCCGCCCCAGAACATAGTAGCATCCTCGATCAACATGTTGTTTGGCTAGATGTCTAATAAAGAGGGTAATTTTTCGAGAACCTTTTTCACGTGATCTTTCTTGCTTGGAGAAAGGTTTTTCCCACCAATCCAACAATAACAGCGGTATATTTCGGACCATACCGAACCTGGGGACTTCGTGCCCCATTTTCTGTAAAATAAACAAAGTTAGACCTTTTCCCCCTCCGGATTCGACTATTTATGCATTAATGATTAACATATCAACATTTATTTCTCCAAATAATGCACAGATCGTGGTTGCGTCCGTTTGGATTATGGAAACCCCGATGGACTTTGGACAAGGCTTCCTTAGGGGTTATTATGCGGACAACATATTAACCCAGGCTAGGTTTGACCATGATGCATGAACAATTATTATCAGAGTAAGGTTTCTATATAGATCTAGACTGGTAACCTCAAGTGGACAACTTGAAGGGGAAGGCACGGAATCATCGATTGCACCGCTGATCGACTAGTTTTACCGCAAACAAACCTTTCCGAATTCAAAAATGGTGATAGAGAAAGAGCGTAGACACTCATTATGTGTTGCTATGATATTAATTACACACGAGTGGAATATGATGTTGAGCATGTATGGATGCAAAAATAACACGTTGTCAAGTATTTGCACGATGAAAATGATAAATGTGGTATTTAATAATTGTAAAGGCATTTAAGAAAGAAAACAAGGAGAAAAGTTAGTATCCATAGTGAAGCAATAAAACAGGAAAGAGAAATCTAGTGAGCATAAATGAATGAAGATAGGCAAACAAATTCAAATACAGTGGGGAGGGGAAAGGGGTGTGCGGGTATTAACAGAATAATTAAGACATGCTTGTTGAAAGAGACTAATTCACAAAACAAGTTGTTATGGTAAGAGCCTAAATAATCCCCAACAGAGTCACCATGCTGTCGCGCTCCCTTTTTCTCACGAAATCGTCTTTCGACATTTTGACCACTCGTTTTGAGAGGGTAAGGAAAAGGAATTGGTTTAGAGAGTCGCCACCTAACGGATTAAGGTGCATTAGGGCACCTAGAGCAGATAACTCATATTATACCGGTTTGCATCACCAGAGATCGGGTAAGGGATCAAATTACCTTGAGGGGAAGGTTTTAGGCACCCCTCGAGGTCCACAACGGTGGGTCCCAACCGAACTTAAATTAAACGAATTAGTCTAAGGGGGGAAAGGAAGCAATTTGGACAAATAAAATAAACGATTTATTTTAAAACACAAAAGAGGGGGGGGGGGGGTCCCAAGTTTTTTAGCCTACAAGATCACCCCGTGCAATAATTTGTAACTCCCTCAAGTCGGGGTGTTACTCATAGTATTTAGCGAGCATATACTATCATCTCTTGCTACCCGATTACTATTGTAACAACCCGATCGGTCGATTTGAGCTCTAGTGTGTCGTTCAGCAATTTGAGGTCATGAGCAGCTTCGTTTCAAGTATTATGACTCGCGGGCGTGGTCGGAGTTGAAATTCGGGAAGTTCAGAGTCAGATTGGAAAGAAAATTCTCATTTCGAAAGCCTTCAGTTGGAAGAATCGACTAAGATTGGAATTATGAGTAAACGACCTCGGAATGAGGATTTGAAGGTTCCAGCAGGTTTGTATGATGATTTCGGACTTGGGCGCATGTTCGGATCGGGTATCGGATAACCCGGGAGCGTTTCGGCATATATTGTGGAAGTTAACATTTTAGAAGAAATTTCACAGGTCTGGGTTGAAAGACATTTCAGTGATATTGATGTCCGTTTGGGATTTTGAATCTGGGAATAGCTTCGTATGGTGATTCTGGAGTGGGGAGCGCAATCAAAAGTGAATTCAGATGTCCGTAGGTTATTTGGAAATCATTTGGCTAAAGATAGAAATTTGAAGGTTTTTCAGAAATCTGACAGGAAGTGGAAATTTTGATATCGGGGTCGGAATGAGATTCTGAAGGTTGGAGCAGGTTCGTAATGTCGAATGTGACTTGTGTGCAAAATTTGGGGTCAATTGGACGTGATTTGACGGGTTTCAACATCGAATGTAGAAGTTGGAAATTTCAAAGTTCCTAAAGCTTGAATTGGAGGGCGATTCCTAGTTTCGGCGTTATTTGATGTGATTTGAGGCCTCGAGCAGGTCCGCCTTATGTTTTGCAACAGGTTGGTGTAATTGGACGGGGTCCCGGGGGCCTCGGGTGGATTCTGGGTGGTTAACAGATCAAATTTGGAGTTGAGAAAAAGCTGAGGTTGCTGTCATCTGGTGTGACCGCACCTGCTAGGTTTTGGGCGCAGGTGCGGCTATGGGGTCGCAAATGCGGAAAAAGGGGAGTCTTGGCTGAGGGCCGCAGGTGCGAGGTTATTTCCGCACCTGCGAAGGCGCAGATGCGGACGAGGGAGCGCAGGTGCGGAGCCGGCTGGGGAAGGAGGAAGCCGCAGGTGCGGGAGTTTGGGCGCACCTGCGGCCGTGCAGGTGCGGGCTAGGACACCGCAGGTGCAGAAATGTTGGAGGGAGTGTGTGTTTTAAAACACTGGAAATTGGCCATTTCCCTCATTTCTTTCATTTGGCTTGGACGATTTTGGAGAGCTCAAGGAGGAATTTTCATCAAGCATCACTAGGTAAGTGATTTCTTCCCATTTCTAAGTTAAATATGTGGTCTTGCATGAATTTAGACATGGAAATTAGTAGGAATATGGGATGGTGAGGGGAAGACCTAGATTTTGGTATCTTGGATTTTTACCACGAATCTAACCATGAAAATTAGAGTAAATTATGTATTTGAGTTAGTAAAGCTATGGGTAATCATTATCTTCGAAAAATTTCGGAATCCGGGCATGTGGGCCTGAGGGCATTTTATGCAACTTTTTGAGCGGAGTTGGGAATTTATATAATTTGAATTGTTACAAGTATTAGTGGATATTTCATTGGTTTGCCGTTATTTGGTTAGTTTTAGGATGTTGTGCATCAATTGGAGTCGCCGGAAGGGCTTGGAAGCCGATTATGGAATTTCGAAGCAAGGTAAGTCTCCTTTCTAACCTTGTGAGGGGGAATTGTCCCCATAGGTGAACTAATTAAATATGTGCAACTATTTGCGGAGGGCTATGTACGTACGAGGTGATGGGAGTCCGTGCGTAGCTACTATTATGCTTGTGTCTGGGTAGTCTAGGACCCACTAGCATGCCTTACTTGTTGTACCTGTGATCTTGCCCGTGATGTTAGACTGTCAATATTATCGGCTTAGTAATTGAATACCTAAGAATGGTTAGAGTTTACTTGTCTTAATCATTTAGAAAGAGAATTGATTCTTCCGTGAATAATTGTGTTCCCGATAAATTTATAATATTTAAACCTTATTAAATTTGGCAAATGAATTTCCAGAAAAAGATTTAAATACTATCTTTGTGTTCCTTAAAAGAGATTTTACCACTTCCTTGAATAACGACTTTTCTGATAAAAATGAGGATTTGTTGTGTGAATATGTGTATCTATGAGTACCTAAGTCGCATGTATGATTCGCGAGCAGGATAACTCTATTATTTATATATGACCGCGTCGCATGATCAATTCGTGAGCGGGGAAAATAGATGCATCTATGGTTCGAGCGGTTCGACCCTTCGGCAGTGCACATTTTGTTATTATTGGTCCGCGCCGTTCGACCCTCGGCATTTCTTGCGCATGATAATTGCTTCGTACTTTCCGTAGTTATTACCTGCTTATTGGCCTGTGAATTATAAATTGTCAACTGAAATGACGAAGATTTAAAGTGTTAAATGTGAAAGAAGTTGATATTTCTTATACCTGATTTTATTAAAATTGCCTATGATATTCATGTTTAGTGTCTCACTTTATTATACTAAATTGACCTCTAGCAAGTGTCAAATTAAACCTCTCGTCACTACCTCTCTAAGGTTAGGCAGGATACTTACTGAGTACACGTTGTTTTCGTACTCATGCTATACTTGCTGTGCATTTTTATTGCACAGGTACTTTCACAACGATGTGGCTAACTTGGAGACTTAGGCGAGCTGTATCATCCGAAGACGACCCGCAGCCGACAGAGTCTCCCTCAGATTATATTGTACTTTATTTTAATATTCCTTGTCCAATCTGTATTTCGGACAAGCATTGTAGTATCTGTAAAATTCTTAGAAATTTGCTCATGCACTTGTGTCACAGGGTTCTGGGATGTGTTTGGAATTTAATTTAATTAACTGGATTGGTTATCTGCCGTATTTATTTAACGATTTTTTATTCACTTATTATGTAATAAAGTGAAAGGTAACGATTTCAAAAATGTTAAAATAAGAATTTATTCAACTAATTAATGATTGGCTTGCCTAATAGTGGTGTCCGGCGCCATCACGACCTCTATGGATTTTGGGTCGTAACAACGTAGTATCAGAGCACTAGGTTCCCTTATGTTTCACGAGTCATGAGCAAGTCTAGTAGAGTCTTGCGGATCGGTACAGAGACGTCTGTACTTATCTTTGAGAGGCTACAGGGGTGTTAGGAGTACTTCCCTTCTCGATTCCTTATCGTGCGATTTGATTCCTTTAAGGCTGATGCCTATGTGTCTTCCTACTCAATCTTATATGTCGCAAAACAATTGCTATGAATCAAGGATTTGAGGAATTAAAATGGTGCTACGGATATGGTGCGAGATGCTTTCCATGTGTAGTTGGTTGAGGTTGTTGTTGTTGCCCTGAAGAAGGATATGATGTTGTTTCAGCTCAGTGGCTGTGTTTCTAAGAGCTTTGAGGCTATGCTCAGGTTGTTATGATGCTTACGATTGGTTATCGCGCGGTGTTGATATGATGGTAGGATGCTTGCCCATATGTCGGGGCAATGAATGACTTGAAGGGAGGTCTCCTCGGAGCTTGATTTCGAGATTTCAGTATTTTAGTTCCGGCGGAAGAAGGGAAATTGGGCTGTGAATGTTCAAGTTTGGGTGATGGAGTAATAAGACTTGGTGTTTTCAAGTGAGGTGGAATTTTCATCGGTAATGTGATATCGCCGTCTTTGATCAACTGGAATGTTTTAGGTTCGCCGGTGCTATAGTTACTTCGGTTGCATGGGGTCAGAGTATTGTGAAGAAGTATTGACGAAGCGATTGTCCGAGATTGTGGTGTGCAGTGGTTGAAGTATTGAATAAGTATTGCTAATGAAGGAAGCTCGAGAAAGATGATCTTCAGAGAGTTTGAAGTCGTGGTGATCTACTGGTTTAAGAGCTACGGAGAATGATATTGAATTGAGGCAGCAATTGGGAAACATACGATGAAGGAAGACATATGAGAAGTGTTAGGCGGCGACTAAATTTCTAAAGTCTAGGTGTAAGAAAAGGAAGCCAGGTAGTTCATAAAGGAGTAAGTTTAATTGAAGTGGGAGAGTGGCATCGTAGCATATGCGTTCAGTGGTAAGATAGCTGCTTATCTTGCAGAGAAGTTTGGAGTGATTTGAGGATTTTCGTGGATGATTATTGGGTCCACGGGCTTAAATTGAAACATTGGTTATTTCGGCGAAGGTTGGATACAACAGAGAGGAGTTGTTAGGGATGAAGAAGGATGCAATACGACGGCGAAGTTGAAGATATTATCGCGCATTTAATAGATGTCCATGAGGAGCGGACGGACTAGTAAAGTTGGTAAATGAAGAAAAGGCGTAGAATGGGGTATTGATGTCATAGAGATTGTGCGGTGCAGCATCGTTGGAAGGTCTCAGTTGGTAATTTCCACAGGTGGGTTATCTCCTATGGGCAGGTTAGGGGTCGTATGGTTGGCAAGTTTCTACGAGGAATTTAGTGGCTATTTGGTAGGAGGTCGGATAAGTGAATGATGCTAGAGAGTTTTAGTATTCATGAAATTCTAATAGGAGGATTTAGAAGAAATTTACGGAATGGTTGAGCAAGATCATGTCAGCAAGGGAGAAAGGATTTCGGTGGGGTCTAGAGCGGTGCAAGGAGTAGCTTTAGGCTAAGTAGGAGAGTCCCACCGCCTGCGATTGCGTTGCAGGATTATCTTCCCATGGGGTTGCGAATTATCGGCGTATTGGCAAGTTATTGCGGCTAAGGGGAATGGAGTAAAATGGTAATTGTGCATGAGATTTGATAAATGTGTGCAAGGGTTGGCCCTATTGGGCCAGGGTTAGGCTTTGGAAGATTCAGAATTCATGCTTAATGCATAGGCGAGTTATAAGGGTAGTGACTCAGTCACGTACTTCATTGAGAAGGTGTTCGTGTGCTAGAAAAACCTTGGAGTTGATTGTATTCGGGGCCAGTCAGAGTGGGTGACTCTCAATAATGGTCCTAATGAATTCGAAAGTTAAGAATGCGGTGTTTAAGGGTTTCAGACAGCAGTATGATTAAGGATCGAGCTTTTGCAGCGTAATTTCTAAGAAAGGGAAAATGGTTTGAGTGTTCTATGATATTTTTTAGCGTTCAGGATAATATTAGAGGAGTGAGAGAAATAAAATTCAGGTTGTAGAAGATTATCAAGATGAACATATCAGTCAGAGGTGATTACGCACAAGGAGGGTGTGAGAGAGTTTGTGGAGTTGAGACAACATGGTCTCGTAAGTTAAGGCCACTCAGGATGAGTGAGGATTGAGTTGTTATGTGTCAAATGGGGTTGCTATTATTTCTGAGGAAATTAAGGATAATTATAAGAAGATAGATTGGTTATCCATGGTTGAAATGGAACATGTACGGCAGTGATCAGTTCCTTCAGTGTGATTAAGTTATGCATGTGGTTTGTGCCGGTGTGTGCGAGGCTTGTCGACCGCCATAATAGATTTTATTTGGAAGCATCCAAGTATGATGGCTGGTCAGGTGTAGGCAAATGCCGGAATGATTATGGTAGTGTAGGCCACTACTTAAGGATTTGCATGTATTGTGATTGTGAGAATTCACTCGTGTGTTGTTATGGTTCTATTGAATTGAGGTAAGTAAAAAGTTTCTATATGATGAAGGGTTCATCCTATTATTGATTCAGGAGTTATGATGTAATTCTTGCGCTATTTCATATTGGCATGTCAGGTGCAGTAAGTAGTATGTAATTGGAAGTAAGGATCAAGATTGCGGTCCGGTGTTAACAAGGATGTCATGAGCTCAGATGAGCAAGAACAAGGGATTTGAATGTTAGAGTAAGCTGATGTTGTCTTCAGTGTCATCTGAGATCGGTGTTTGGTGAAAGAGACTTTGTATCCTGGTTATGGGTTCTTGAATTGTTTTACAACGTTAGTGTGGTTGGTGGTATGGATGTGCAAATTTGTTAACCCGGTGTGGAAGAATGTAGGAGCATGAGCACAGGAAGATCGTACGGTGACATGTAGTCACTTAATGGATTGAAGATTCAGACTGAGTATGAAGAAGTGTAATATTGCTTATTTGAGAGTTTATGCCTGGAAGGTGTTCAGTCCATATTTGTTGCAGATTGTGGGGTGTAGTCCCGGTTATGATGGTGGTTCTTGCGTGTTATGAGGAGAAATGGGTTATTATGGATCAAGGAAAGGCTATCAGCCTAGTTTAGTGCGAGCAGGATCGGCTTGAAGTGTGCGAATGGATTTAAATATAATCATGGGCCCAATGTGAGTCAGATGTGTTCATTTCAGTATAGCGCTCCCCGAGGGGGGTGTTGGGATATCAGATGTTGTTCCGTCTTCGTCAAATTTATGTAATACTATGATTGTGCTGTGTGAGTTGTGAAATGACTTGATAAATCCCTATGGGTTGAGCCTCCGTGTACTGATGATGTTATGTGAGCAGGAGAGCTCTTGAGATTCGGAGTATATATATGCACCTCTGTTGTGCTTAAGTATTGTAGCATATGGTTCTATCAGTCTCCCCAGGATGGTATTATGCACTTAGCGTGCTTGTGACCGATATTCAGTAATTTGTAATAGTGAGCAATTCAGCTCCGTGTATATCTCCTTATGCGAATTTTGTGATAGGATCGGGTGGCACGCCGCCACGGGTATGTTATTTGGATCAGGTTGCGCGCCGCAACAGTGTGATGTGGAGTAAGGTTCCTATATTTGTTTTTCTTGTGTTTTTCTTCCTATTTTCTAAGGAAAAAATCCATATTAGTTGCGTGAGTTGAGCCTTCCTGGGTCATTTCCTTATGTATCATGTTCGAGTTGTGGCCTATTGGCACATTGTGGCATCGTGTGAGGCTGTTTGGTCATGTCTGGGGTGATTGGTTATCTGAGCAGTCCATACTGGGTGGGACAAGATTTATGGATCAGGGATCGGTGTGATATGACTATGTGAAGTGTATTACAGGATAATTACCATTATTTGTTTCGTAATGAGATGATGATTTTAGTCAAAAAGGAGAGATTCAATGTTTGGTTAACTCTGCGATTGGTTAGAAATCTCCACACATATCCTCCGTTGTGGTGGTATCGTCAACATTATAGCAGGATGTATATATATATATATATATATATATATATCAGAAGATGCATCGGGAGCATCATATTCATGGAATTTTGGCTATTAAGGTTCAGGGAATGTCATTGTGGTTAGATGATGAATTATGCGGTGCATGGTGCCAATTCAGCAAAGGTACGCAGTCGTGTTTTGGTACCTCGTGTGGTGGTTGATACAGTGTTCATATATTGGAAACCTGCCTGCAGAGAATTTAAGGTGTTGGAACTAGGTTCTGAGCTTATCGTAAGGATAAAAGAAGATATCTTCAGATTTGATCAAGCTAATATACTCAACTGGATTATGGTAGCACGGGCAGGTGCACGATGTGTTAAACAGTGATTTCAGATAACTCCAGAGCAGTTCTTAGCACATTCGAGGACGAAGGTATGTTTAAGTGGGAGAGAATGTAATGACCCGACCAGTCATTTTGACCTCTAGCGCGTCGTTCAATAGTTTAAGGTCATGAGCAGCTTCGTTTCAGGTATTATGACTTGCGGGCGTGGTCGGAGTTGAAATTCGGGAAGTTTAGAGTCAAATTGGAAAGCAAATTCTCATTTCGGAAGCCTTAAGTTGGAAGAATCGACTAAGATTGGAATTTTGAGTAAACGACCTCGGAATCAGGATTTGAAGGTTCCAGCAGGTTCGTATGATGATTTCAGACTTGGGCGTATGTTCGGATCGGGTATCGGATAACCCGGGAGCGTTTCGGCGTATATTGTGGAAGTTAGCATTTTAGAAGAAATTTCATAGGTCTGGGTTGAAAGGCATTTCAGTGATATTGATGTCCGTTTGGGATTTCGAGTCTGGGAATAGCTTCGTATGGTGATTCAGAAGTTGGGAGTGCGATCGGAAGTGAATTCGGATGTCCGTAGGTTATTTGGAAGTCATTTGGCTAAAGATAGAAATTTGAAGGTTTTTGAGAAATCTGATCGGAAGTGGAAATTTTGATATCGGGGTCGGAATGCGATTCCGAAGGTTGGAGCAGGTCCGTAATGTAGAATGTGACTTGTGTGCAAAATTTGGGGTAACTTGGACAAGATTTGACGGGTTTTGACATCGAATGTAGAACTTGGAAATTTCAAAGTTCCTAAAGCTTGAATTGGAGGGCGATTCGTGGTTTCGGCGTTATTTGATGTGATTTGAGGCCTCGAGCAGGTTCGCATTATATTTTGGAACAGGTTGGTGTAATTGGACATGGTCCCGGGGGCCTCGGGTGGATTTCGGGTGGTTAACAGATCAAATTTGGAGTTGAGAGAAAGCTGAGGTTGTTGTCATCTGGTGTGACCGCACCTGCGAGGTTTTGGCCGCAGGTGTGGCATCGCAGGTGCGGCTATGGGATCGCAGAAGCGGACAAAAGGGAGGCTTGGCTGAGGGCCGCAGGTGCGAGGTTATTTCCACACCTGCGAAGGCGCAGATGCGGACGAGGGAGCGTAGGTGCAGAGCCGGCTGGGGAATGAGGAAGCCGCATATGCGAGAGTTTGGGCGCACCTGCAGGCGCATAGATGTGGGCAAGGAGACCGCAGGTGCGGAAGTGTTGGAGGCAGTGTGTGTTTTAGAAAACGGGAAATTGGCCATTTCCCTCATTTCTTTCATTTGGCTTGGACGATTTTGGAGAGCTCAAGGAGGAATTTTCATCAAGCATCACTAGGTAAGTGATTTCTTCCCATTTCTAAGTTAAATATGTGGTCTTGCATGAATTTAGACATGGAAATTAATAGGAATATGGGATGTTGATGGGAAGACCTAGAATTTGGTATCTTGGATTTTTACCACGAATTTGAGCATGAAAATTAGAGTAAATTATGTATTTGACTTAGTAAAGCTATGGGTAATCATTATCTTCGAATATTATCCGGGCATGTGGGACAGAGGGTATTTTGGTTAACTTTTCGAGCGGAGTTGGGAATTTATATAATTTGAATTTACAAGTATTAGAGTATATTTTTATTGGTTTGCCGTTATTTTTTTAGTTTTGGGACGTTGTGCATCAATTGGAGTCGTCGGAAGGGCTTGGAAGCCGGTTATGGAATTTCGGAGCAAGGTAAGTCTCCTTTCTAACCTTGTGAGGGGGAATTGTCCCCATAGGTGAACTAATTAAATATGTGCAACTATTTGCGGGGGCTACGTACGTACGTACGAGGTGACGGGAGTCCGTGCATAGCTACTATTATGCTTGTGTCTGGGTAGTCTAGGACCCACTAGCATGCCTTACTTGTTGTACCTGTGATCTTGCCCGTGATGTTAGACTGTCAATATTATCGGATTAGTAATTGAATACCTAAGAATGGTTAGAGTTTACTTGTCTTAATCATTTAGAAAGAGAATTGATTCTTCCATGGATAATTGTGTTCCTGATAAATTTATATTATTTAAACCTTATTAAATTTGGCAAATGAATTTCCAGAAAAAGATTTAAATACTATCTTTGTGTTCCTTAAAAGAGATTTTACCACTTCCTTGAATAACGGCTTTTCTGATAAGAATGTGGATTTGTTGTGTGAATATGTGTATCTATGAGTACCTGAGTCGCATGTATGATTCGCGAGCAGGATAACTCTATTATTTATATATGACCGCGTTGCGTGATCGATTCCTGAGCGGGAAAAATAGATGCATCTATGGTTCGAGTCGTTCGACCCTTCGGCAGTGCATATTTTGTTATTATTGGTCCGCGTCGTTCGACCCTCGGCATTTCTTGTGCATGATAATTGCTTCGTACTTTCCGTAATTATTACCTGCTTATTGGCATGTGAATTATAAATCGTCAACTGAAATGACGAAGATTTCAAGTGTTAAATGTGAAAGAAGTTGATATTTCTTATCCCTGATTTTATTAAAATTTCCTATGATATTCATGCTTAGTGTCTCACTTGATTATATTAAATTGACCTCTAGCAAGTGTCAAATTCGACCTCTCGTCACTACCTCTCTAAGGTTAGGCATGATACTTACTAAGTACACGTTGTTTTCGTACTCATGCTACACTTGCTGTGCATTTTTATTGCACAGGTACTTTCACAACGATGTGGCTGACTTGGAGACTGAGGCGAGCTGCATCATCCGGAGACGACCCGCAGCCGACAGAGTCTCCCTCAGATTATATTGTACTTTATTTTAATATTCCTTGTCCAATATGTATTTTGGACAAGCATTGTAGTATCTGTAAAATTCTTAGAAATTTGCTCATGCACTTGTGTCACCAGGTTCTGGGATGTGTTTGGGATTTAATTTAATAAACTGGATTGGTTATCTGCCATATTTATTTAACGAATTTTTATTCACTTATTATGTAATAAAGTGAAAGGTAACGATTTCAAAAATGCTAAAACAGGAATTAATTCAACTAATTAATGATTGGCTTGCCTGACAGTGGTGTCCGGCGCCATCACGACCTTTATGGATTTTGGGTCGTCATAACTATCTTTAAGTTGTTACCTAAAGAGCTCTAATTGATTCTAGTTCATTTCCTATGCGTGCACTACATGTCCCTTACCTATGGCCCCCGGAGATATTAGGACCTCTACTTGGGATAGTTCTAGACCAAGCCTAGGTTGCTCAAAATTGTAAAAGACTAAGCGACAAACAAAACAATCAGTACTTCTAGATAAAAGGCAAATATGGGATCATATTGACCTCCGCACATAAAACAACAAATGCACGCAATTGATTGGAAGGCTTCGTTAATCTTAAAGTTCCTATAGGCAGGATATCTATACGAGAAGACTGATATACAAAAGTAGTTTCATTAAGGAGAGTGTTAGGACCTATTGTTTGCCTACTGATTTTAATGAATATCATCTGGGCACTTCATATAGCAATGAATCACAGTTACAAATCCAGAATTGTTATTAGGTCCTATATGCATATTGTTTAAGTGATTGATAGTGGCGACCGAATTTTGAATCATTTAACAGAATCTTATAGGCACGACTTCTACGAGTGTGATGATTATTAATCTATAGGCATGATTTCTAGATGCAAAACTAATTTGAAATCTATAGACATGATTTATAACCCTGAATTTCCTTTTGATCCTATAAGCATGCTTTCTAATTACTGAACTGATATTGATCCTATAAGTATGATTTCTATTATCTGAATTGATTTTAATCCTATAGGCATGGTATCTATTGTTGCACTGATTTAACCCTATAGGCATGTTATCTATTGCTGCACTGACTTAACCCTATAGGCATGATATCTATTTAGCAGTATATGGGCAGAAATTGTACACATTGTGTCACGACCCAAATCCTAATTCAGGTCGCGATGGCGCCCAACAATGGGGTTAAGCAAGCCAATATACAAACACTAGATGTTATCCCCTTGCCTGTCTGATCTAAACATGTCGAAAATTACCAACTTTAAACAATTAACATAATGCTAGCATAATACGACCTTAAAATCATAAAAATATGAAGGCACAGGGCAAAACCGAAGCAAATATATAGATACACAGCCCAAACCCAAAATACAAACTGCGTGTGTGCCAGGAACTAGTGTCACGGGCAACTACTGAATATACAATGACTACAATATATAAAGAGTCTTAGTATGAATGAAATGGACAGAGAATATAACAAAAGAACTCCAGGGTACTGCTAGGAAGTGGCCGGGAAAGCAGCTCACCGTGAAGTATGACCACACTATCAATATCTAGCACCGGCCTGATAACCACACGTACCATCCTTCGGACCTGTACAGTCAAGTACAGAAAACCAAAGAAAGTGCAGCATGAGTACATATTAAATAAATATGTACCCAGTGAGTATCCCGCCTAAACTCGAAGAAGTAGTGACGAGAGGTCGACTCGATACTCACTAAGGTCCAACAGTAATAACGTATGATAGAATATAATGAAATACAGTAGGCATGTCAGGGAAATAAAAAACAAGTATATATCAAGAGCAGAAATCCAACAATTGCTGAACTAAACAATAAAGCATTTTCAAAGGTAAGACCACCGAACGAAATAATAATCACAAATTCTTAGATCCGCCGTGGCGTACGACCCTCTACCATATGTATTTCAAGTATTTCTCCACAATGCCGTGGCGTACGACCCGATCCCATATATATATCACAAGTATCTCCCAACCCTGCCATGGCGTACGACCCGATCCCATATATATTTCAATTTCTTTTCAACTCTTCCGTGGCAGACGGCCCGATCCCATATATATACTTCAATTACTTTTTCAACTCTGCCGTGGCGTACGGCCCGATCCCATATATATACTTCAATTACTTTTACAACTCTGCCATGGCGTATGGCCTGATCCCATATAGGCATAATCACTCTCAAACCTGCCGTGGCGTACGACCCGATCCCAATATCTTATAATACTTACTTTCCATAACAAATTCCTTGCCATTCAACAATTTTCCATAAAGCCTCAGAGGATCAACACTATACAAAACATAATCTCATAATACATATGGCGTCACAATAAATCATATAAAGCATTACAAGGAAGCATATAAGGCATTACGAGAAAAGCATATAATGCATTACGAGGAAGCATACAAGGCATGGTGTGGGCCTAACTACCCGGACATAACAAATATAGCCTCTACGTACGGACTCTCGTCACTTGGCACGTACGTAGCCCCCAAACAATTTACACATAGCATATACATCACCTATGGGGACAATTCCCTCTTACAAGGTTAGAAAGGAGACTCACCTCGTGTCGAATCTACCCCCGGACCACAACTGCGCCCGAAACTCCGAACTCTACACCCGAGGACTCGCAACTAGCCAAATATAGTATAATTGAATCAATGCTAAGCTCAAAGAAGGAGAATTAATAAGAAATCCCAAAATTAAGCATTCTTGAAGGTTTTCGGAATTTCGACCCCGAGCCCACACGTTCGGATTTCGAAAATTCTTGAAGGAATCACTTACCCGGAGTCTAAGGATCATAATTGTGCAAGTCCTTGCTAGAATTCATGGCAAAAATAAGTAATTCCTAATTTCGCAAAAATCCCTAAATTTCTATCAATTTCTATGAATTTGTAGGATAATTAGAAGGGAATTTCATTAGGAATTGATGTTAAAATCATGAAAACTAAAGAATTAACTTACCTTGATGACAATGGTGGAACACCCTCTTGAAATTCTCTCAAAACCTTGAGGAGGAAGATGAGAATGGAGGAAAAATGGGCTGGGTCCCGTATTAAAATACACTGCCCAGCTGCTTGTACTATGCGATCGCAGCTGGGCCAGTGCGTTCGCACAGGGCAATTACCCAGGACCCTCAATAAGCATAGTGCGATCACGGAGAACAAAAGGGCCCAACCAAAGCATACCCTGTGCGATCGCGGATAGACCTGTGTGATCGCACATGTCATTCTCCCACCCCAGGTCCAACCTCTTGTGCGATCGCAGCTGATTGCCTGCAAACGTACTGAAGAAAACCAGACAGCAAAATTCTGGTGTTTTGGAATTAAATCCGAGGGGTCCAAAACTCACCCGAGCCCCTCGGGACCCCGTTCAATGACACCAACAGGTCTGTATTCATGATACGGGCTCGCTCGAACTTCCGGAACATGAAAAACAACAACAAAACTCAAAATTCAACCCCAAAACCAAATTGAATCAACTTAAGAACTTAAGAATTCTAGAATTCACTTCATTGCGCCGAAGGGGTCTATACTACTCGGAATGACTTCAAATTTTGCAGACAAGTCATAAATGACATAATGGAACTATTCCCGATCTCAGAATTGCATTCAGACCTTGGTAGTACAAAATCACATTCCAATTATTTTTTCAAATTCTATGATATTTCTCAAAACTTCATTAACTCTAAATTTCCCACTTTGATCCGAAACCCGCCAAATCAACCCCGTTTCTTACCAAATTTCACAGATAACTTAAATAACACATATTGAACCTGTTCCGGGTTCTGAAACCATAATACGGGCCCGACAGCACAGTTTTCACATCAAGGTTCATTTTCATAAGCCTTTATAATTTTTAGAAAACAATTTTCTTCAAAAATTCATTTCTCGGACTTGGGTCCTCGGAATTCGATTCTGGGCATACGCCCAAGTCCCATATTTTCCTACGGACCTTTCGGGACCGTCGGATTACTGATCCGGGTTCGTTCACCAAAAATGTTGACCAAAGTCAACTTTATTCAATTAATTATCATAAATTCAACTCTTTATCAAGTTTCCACATAAGGGCTTCCCGGCTACGCGCCCGGGCTGTGCACGCACATCGAGGTGATATTGACGGAGGCTTTTGGGGCCTAGGAACACAGTCATAATTAAATTTACATAAGATGACCCTTTTGAGTCATCACAATCTCCCCCTCTAAAACAAACGTTCATCCTCGAACGAACGTAGAATCATACCTGAAGTGCTGAATAGCTGTGGATACTTGCTCCGTATGTCCTCCTCGAACACCCAAATTGCCTCATCAACTAGTTGGCCCCTCCACTGGACCTTTACGGCAAAAACTCTCTTAGACCTCAATTGGTGGTCCTGCCTATCAATAATAGCAACTGGATCCTCCTCGAAGCCCAACTTCTCAGCTAACTGAATGGTGCTGTAATCAACCATATGCGAGAAGTCGGCGTGATACCTCCGAAGCATGGATACGTGAAAAACTGGATGAACTCCTGATAAGGCTGGAGGTAAAGCAAGCTCATAAGAAACCTCTCCGATTCGCCTCAACACCTCGAAAAGGCCTATAAACCTGGGACTCAACTTGCCCTTCTTCCCAAATCTCATAACGCCCTTCATTGGAGAAACCTTCAACATAACCTTATCCCCCTCCATGAATGCTACATCACGTGCCCACTGGTCTGCGTAACTCTTCTGTTTAGAATGTGCTGTGCGGAGCCTCTCCTGAATAATCTTCACCCTCTCCAAAGCATCTCTCACCAGATCTGTGCCATATAGCTTGGCCTCACCAGGCTCAAACAACCCAATCGGAGAACGACATCGTCGACCATATAAAGCCTCGAATGGAGCCATCTCGATGCTGGACTGATAGCTATTGTTGTATGCAAACTCCGCCAAAGGCAAGAACTGGTCCCACTAACCTCCAAAGTCAATCACAAAAGCCCTGAGCATATCCTCCAAAATCTGAACTGTACGCTCTGACTAACCATCGGTCTGAGGGTGAAATGCTGAACTGAGGTCTATCTGCATACCCATCTCGCTGTGCAAAGCTCTCAAGAAGTGCGAAGTGAACTGAGGACCTCGATCTGATATAATAGACACCGGAACCCCATGCAGTCGGACAATCTCTCGAATGTAAATCTGAGCTAGCCTCTCTGTCGTATAAGTAGTAGCCACCAGATTGAAGTGCGCCGATTTGGTCAATCAATCCACAATGACCCAAACCGCGTCAACCTTCCGCAAAGTCCGAGGCAATCCAACCACGAAGTCCATGGTGATGCGCTCCCATTTCCACTGAGGAATGGGAATCTGTTGAAACAAGCCTCCTGGCCTTTGGTGCTCGTACTTAATCTGCTGACAATTAAGACACCTGGCCACATACTGAACAATGTCCTTCTTCATCCGCCTCGACCAGTAATGCTTCTTCAAATCACGATACATCTTCGTCGCTCCTGGAAAAATAGAATCCGAGAAATGTGCGCCTCTGCTAGAATCCTCTCCCTCAGGCCATCAATATCTGGAACACACAATCGGCCCTAAAGTCTCAGAACACTATCCTCGCCTAAGGTAACCTCCTTGGCTCTACCCTGGACCACCGTATCTCGAAGCTCTGCCAGACATGGATCAACAAACAGCCGAGCCTTAATCTCACCCAACAACGAAGACTGAGCAACCACATGAGCTAGAACTCGACGAGGCTCTAAAAGGCCCAATCTCACCAGGCGATTGGCCAAGGACTGAATGTCCAAGGCTAAAGGCCTCTCCTCAGCTGTAATGTAGGCCAAACTACCAATACTCGCTGCTCTCCTGCTCAAAGCATCCGCTACTACATTCGCCTTGCCCGGGTGGTACAAAATAGTAAGATCATAGTCCTTTAACAACTCAAGCCACCTCCGCTGCCTCAAATTAAGGTCCCTCTGCTTAAGCAAGTACTACAAACTGCGGTGATCAGTGTAGACCTCACAAGATACACCATACAAGTAATGCCGCCATATCTTTAACGCATGAACAATCGCCGCAACCTCCAAGTCATGTACATGATAATTCTTCTCATGAACTGTCACGACCCAAAACCTGGTTCAGGTCGTGATGGCACCTAACGACGAGGTTAGGCAAGCCAACATATAAATCTTCAGGAGTTACTACCCCAGAACTCGATATTCCAGTTATTTATAATTTATAACAAATATAATGCATAATATAGCAGCGATATGAGGTAAAGCCGTAGATACAAGCTGAACCACAGCTAGGCCAAATATATACAACCCCAAAACCCAACATAACTACAACAAGTGTGTGCCAGGACTAGTGTCACAGTGTAAACGAGCGGCTACATAGATACCACAACTGAAATATATATACACATAAATATACAAGCCTCAGTCTGGG
>MDKH01086449.1:0-39737 GCA_005239495.1 Nicotiana undulata | reverse complement strand
TGCTCTCTCAAGGTGTGTATTCTGAGATCGGGTTCGGATTTTATTTCGAGTCCTTCGAGCTCGGGCCCGGAGCACAATATACGCTTCGAAATCGAACTATCCGATTTCGGCCGTATACAAACGACACTTGTATAAGTTACAGTTATTTCGATGCACGAAAAATGGCCGATGATTAGTTTATTTCATGCTTCTCATATCATAGTATGTTTATTTCATGCACGAAAAATGCACGTAAAACATATATGGTATGTTTGGTATAACGGAAAATATTTTACGTGAAAAATGTTTTCTTGAAAAAGTAAGTAATAATCTTATTCAATTTCAGGTGTTTGGTACGCAAATTAGGGAAAATGACTTCTCAAGATTATTCACAAATAATTTAGATATAATAAACATGAACCCATAAGCTTTCAAACCAGCAACCTTTCGAACCCAAAAATTTCATAAACTTTCGAAACAGCAAAATTTCGAACTCGTAAACTTCCAAACACATAAACCTCCGAACTCATATAACTGGGGAGGAGCTAACCTTATCTCATATAATGAATCTCTACTCTCCCAAGATATTCCGCGGGGGAATGACAAACCTCTGCAAATGTGGCCACCATGCTCTGTTGTCTAGCATAGATGATTACAACGACCGTGGGTGGATGGAACGGTTCGTTGCAAATGCCACCAACAGCATCATTCCGGCAATGACTTCATCCTTTCCGTCTGCTTGGAACCGCACTTGTAAGATATTTGTTTAACATTTCCTTTTACTAAATATTCTTCTATAGCCGTATTGATTCTTCATCCTTCGCATGTTTCACCAACTCGATGGATCCCACCGGTGGTTGAAGGTTTGTACCGGTGGGTTCAGAAGATCTTGGATATGAAAAGATCCATCACTAGACCGATGGATCCCACGAAACTCGTTTGTGGAAAGAACGGACCCCCAAATACGGGTGGAAGGCCAAAAATCATGGTAATTTAAACTCGCCTTGTTTAATTTTTCATGTGGAGAACTTGATTTATCCCTTCTGACTAGTCTATGAAAATAGGTCTACCTGCAGGATCTGTTGTTGTCCCCGAGGAGGACATTTTGGCTGATCATGTTGATACAGCAAGGCTGCTTCATGAGGTACTTACTCAAGCAGGTGTCTCCAGGCCTGCTTCGGGCTCAAATATTTCTTTACGGAGTCCTCAGCCGGAGTATAAGAAACCAAAGAGAAGATGCTCCTCCGCGGCCGAGATGAGGTGGAAAACTGATGCCCCCGAGTCATCTCTGGTAGCAATAGTGGTCGGACCTCTTTCCTGTACGTTCATAGACATCGTGATGATTGATGATGATGAAGAAGCTAGTGATGAGGGAGATTCTCTACATAGAAGACGACGATCCTCATCATCTCAACTGGATGCTCGACCTTTTGAGACAGTTACACCAACCTAGGACGATGTCCCATCGCTTTGGAGAGAATTTGATTTGGTAAATAATGCCAACTCTAGTTTTTGGGACCCAATAGTTGTGCCTGCGGGGCTGAGTGTCAGGTCCTTGCCGTCTTTGGTTTGTGAGCACCCAACAACCAGCGCTGCATTTGATGCAGCTGCTTCATACCTTCAACTCCATCAGCTTCATCTCCATCATCACCAGCACCAGCAATTGATGCATCACTTCCATCTTCAACCACTCTTCTACCAGCAAATCCTACATTATCTCCACCTGTCGTATCTGACTAGGAAGAGGGTGTTCCTCATTCCCAGTTCATGGGACTTTGGGGAAAAATTATGTTGCCTCTTTTTAAGATCCACAAAGGAGGAGGAATGTCACTCTTTTAGTCTCTACCGGATGCAACATGTTATCCCGGCTAGTGGAGCTTGCTAATTATCTGAAGCCTTTAGCTTGAGAGAAAGAGTGGGAAAAGATTTGGTCACTCTCAGAGAGTTCCTGTTGAACAATGCCATGCACAACGCCACAACGGTACGTTCCTTTCTTCCTTTATTATTTCTTCTATTTTCAATATGAACATACCCTGAATTTTACCTTTCTTGCTTTGTAGGCCAACTTTTGTGCTTCCGAGGGCCTTCAGAGGTTGATTCGTGATAAGGAGGAACTTACTTTCCAGTGGGATTAACTTTTGATGGAACAGAACCAAGCCGTTATTCACCTCTCAGAATTGGAAGCCAAATTTGCTGAGGTTGTTGTACTAGAGGCTCGTTTACAGCAAAAAAAGGAAGAAGTGGTACCTAAGCTAAGAAATTGGCCCACTGAGGGTTAGATTTGACAAAGCCATGCCAAATGGGCTGAAGTCCATAACGTCGTTCTTGCTGCAATCGAACGCAAGGATGCCACCGCTGAAAGAGTGACTAACTTAGAGGCAGCCTTGAACTCCAAAATTGAAGAGATTGCTGCTTCGGAGGCGAAACATGCTAGCTAGAAGAGAAGTATAGGAAAACTATCGAGCATAATAGGCTCTTTAGTTCAACTGTTCATGACATTAATGTTAGCCTCAGATCTCCTAGGTCTGCCGGGGAATGCTTTTCTGATGAGGTAACCCAACTCAAAAAAGAACTTAAGCATCGAGCGGCTTCCCTCATTGTTGAGAAAACTTACGCTATGTACATCATGAGGAGAAAAATCGTGGAAGAGGTCAAAGCAGGCATCATCAATTTTGATGCCGAAATTGCTAAGGCACGTAAGCTTGAGTTAGCTGCTAAAAATGGGCTCCCAGCCGGTCTGATGCTCCTGGTCCTTCTGGTTCCGGTTCTGAGTTCTCGAGAACCAAAGAAGAATCATAGGACGATGATGTTGAAGGCAAAATTGGTGAAAATGTCGAACCAGCGATGGATCCATCTACTTTTCTTGGGGGCGTGGACACTTCTCTTCCTCCTGGTTCCGGAGATACTACAGTTTCAATTTTCTTTTCTTTTTCCAACTCATGTACATGTGTCATTTTGGCATGTTTTTGTAAACAAAGACATATTTTTTCTCAAGTATTGTTTGGGTCTTACATTCGTTTGAATAACCAGGAAAGTTTTTAATCTTTGCATTTTCTTCTTTTTGCTTAAGAACTATGCGCAAGTTTTTCTATTTGCGTCTTATTATGCGTAACCTTGGATGTATTTTTCCCAAAAGCATTTTAATTCCGGGCATCAAATATTTTACGTGAGGGATTCTATAAGTATTTTCACAAGTTTACTCTTTGTGTCCTTTTGCATACGTCCTAGGCTGTATTTTTCCCTGAAAGCATTTTGATTCCGGGCATAAATTCTTCCGAAACCGACCCTTTAACGTGAGGTTTTTCCTAAGCGAAGGCCATTTTATGTTTACGGTGCTCTTGAAGAGGACGTCTCTTGTTCATTACGGCACTAGCATTTGAATTACTTATTTAACTTTCAAATGACAAAGTTAATTCATCGTTCAGACAAGAAACAAGATAAAAACAAAAGGATTTCATTTCATCTAATCCTTTCTATTTTCAAATGTACATAAGCATATACTATGCTGAAAAGAAATTGCCATTACTTGTGGCTATTTTGTACAACTTGTTTCTTCGGGGCTGGCCACCCAGTCCCTGGTCCCGATGAAGCAATTATATTTTCAGTTTTTTGTTTCCGGGTCATCGTGGCATTTATTGTTGTCGTATACTCATATCATCCCCCCCCCCTCCCCTAGTGTCTGAATGCAAAGAGTGCTAATTGGAACAACGGAAGTCTTGTTTCTCCAAAGCTTCCACCAATGAATTGCTAGATAATCCTTATCTTGGTAACATATTGTACTTCCCCTCAGGAATCTATGTTATCGAGCAAAAGACTATCTAACAACCCTCTAGTGGTTTGTGCTCGTGAACGGTCGGGTAACCTTTGTTCAATAGAAAACTTAACTTCTTAGTGAGAATTTGCTATAGAGTAACAGATTATCTAACCGTCCCCGAGTGGGTACTTGCTTGTTTGCCTTACTATTAAAGGTTTTATTGTTGTTGTCTTCGTAGTATGCTTTTTGTCGCTGCCTCGTTAAAAACCTTACCAGAAAAACTCAATTGGGACAAAAACTGAACGAAGGAAAAAAGAATGCAACACATACTTTCTGATCAGATAATGTTCATCAACATTAATATCTTTTGAGGTGCACCACGTTCCAATCGATGGGCAACTTGTCTCCATTCTGGTTCTCCAACGCGTATGAACCTTTCTCGGTGATAGCTGAAACCCGGTAAGGGCCTTCACATGTTGGACCCATCTTCCCCGCGTTGAGCTCCCCGGTATTTTGAGTTACTTTCATCAACACCAAGTATCCTACTTGGAATAACAGAGGTTGGGTCTTCGATTATAATATTGCTCCATTCTCTACTTTTAAGCTGCCATTATTACACATGTCAAGTCCCTGCATTCCTCAAGCAGCTCCAAGTTTACTAAAATTGCCTCGTTGTTTGATTATTCATATGTATGGAAATATCTCAAGGTGGGTTCACCTACTCCACCGGGATTAAAGATTCTGCACGATACACAAGGAAAATGGATTTTCCCCTGTGCTCGACTTGGTCGTTGTTCGGTATGCCCAAAGAACTCCGGGTAATTCCTCGGGCAAATTACCTTTAGCCGCTTCCAACCTTTTCTTGAGGTTTTGAATAATCATTTTGTTCGTTGCCTCTGCTTGACCGTTTGCGCTTGGATGATAGGCTGAAGTTGTGATCCTCTTTATTTTTAAATCTTCGAGGAACTTTGTAACCTTTGCACCAATAAATTGTGGCACGTTGATGCATGTTATCTCTTTCATTATTCCAAACCTGCAAATTATATTTTCACACAAGAAATCGACCACTTTGCGTTCTCCACTCTTCTGATAAGGACCTGCTTCCACCCACTTACAAAATTAAAAGAATCTTACCTTTCCGCGAGCCGGTGGCAGTGGTCCAACGATGTACATGTCCCATTTCATAAATGGTCACGGGGACAGAACCGAATATAAGGGTTCTGCTTGTTGATGCACCAATGGTGCATAGCATTGTCATTAATCATATTCTCGTACGAAGTCTTTTGCGTCATGTTCCATGCGGGGCCAGTAATATCCTACCCTTACCAACTTCAGCACCAAAGAATTTGTGCCTGAGTGGTTGGCGCATATCTCTTCGTGGACTTCTCTCATGACATAGTTAGCTTCGGATGCTCCAAACCATCGGGCCAGCGGGACTTGGAAAGGTTTTCTATATAATTGGCCTCTGTTGAAGCTATATCGCGTTGCTTTGGTGCGCAGAGCCGAGGATGATTTGGGTTCTTGGAGTAACTTCCCATGCTCAATATAATCGATGATATCATTTCTCATATTCCAGACCAAATTAGTCGAATTTATCTCATAGTAAGCATCCACATCTAGGACTGAGTTCATCAATTGTACTACCCTCCCAGACTCTGATCTGTTTATTTTCGTCAATGATACTAAGTTCACCACTGCATCTACGTCTGTGTTATCCTCCCTTGGATATGAGTAATTGACCACTCCTGAAATCGTGTCAATAGAGCCCGGGCCTTTACCACGTATTGTTGCATGCATTTTTCTTTCGTGTCAAAAATCCCGCAGACCTGATTTACCACCAGATGTGAGTTACATTTGATTTTGATGACCTCGGAGTCATGTCCCAGGGCCAATTCTAGCCCTACAATCAAAGCTTCACACTCTACTTCATTGTTAGTTAAAGGGACCGTTCTGATGGCTTGCCTTGGGGTTTCCCCCGAAGGCGTGATTAAGACTATTCCAAGACTGAAACCTTTTACGTTTGAAGCTCCGTCAATAAATAAGGTCCAATCCCCTGATATCGATTCCAGCCCCATTAGTGCCTCTTTGGTTGCAAGAGGCCATAATCTCGGACTGAAGTCGACCACGAAGTCGGCCAAGACATGTGACTTAATTGCAGTCCTTGGTTTGTATTCTATGTTGAATTCACTCATTTTGATGACCAATTTGGCCAATCTACCCAAGAGCTCGGTCTTATGGAGGATGTTACACAAAGGGAAAGCAGTCACCACGACTATTAGGTGACATTGGAAGCAGGGTCTCAGCTTTCGAGGTGCAACTATGAGAGCTAAGGCCAGTTTCTCCAAATGTGGGTAGCGTGTTTCTGTTCTCGTTAAAATTGGACTAATATAATAAATGGGAGATTGCGTTATCTTCCCGTAACTTCCCAGACTGTGAGGTAAACTAGCAAAGTTTCATCTTCTTTTGGTTTTGAAAGCAATGGAGGGACTGACAAGTACTTATTAAAATCCCTCAAAGCCTGCTGGCACTCGGGGGTCCATTTGAAATTATTTTTCTTCTTGAGCAGTGCGAAGAAGTGATGACATTTTTCTTATAACCGGGAAATGAACATGATCAAAGCTACCAATCTCCCCGTGAGCCTTTGGACTTCCTTCACATTTGATAGTTGGTTCGAGATGTATTCTATGGCCTTGATCTTATCGAGGCTTACCTCAATCCCCTTCTGTGATACCAGAAATCTCAGAAACTACTAGAGCTAATCCTGCACATTTCTCGGGATTAAGCTTCATATTATGCTTCCTTAGGATGTCGAAAGTTTCTTGAAGATGTTTAAGGTGATCACCTGCATTCAAAGACTTAACGATCATATGGTCTATATAAACTTCCATAGTTTTCCCAATTGGATTCTCAACATCCTATTCATGACCCCTTGATAAGTGGTTCCGGCATTTTTCAACCCGAAGGGCATCACATTGTAACAATATGTAACAACATTTGGTATAAATGAAGTCTTTTCATAATCTTCAAGGTTCATCTTAATTTGGTTGTACCCGAAATAAGCATCGAGAAAACTCATTAACTCATGCCCGGCCATGGCATCAATCATTTGATCGATGTTTGGCAGTGGGAACGAGTCAAACATGCCTTATTAAGATCTTTATAATCTACACATATGCAAAATTTATTGTTCTTCTTAGGAACTACTACTACATTGGCTAGTCGGTCTGGATATCTCAACTCGCATATCGAACCGATATTAAGTAAGCGGGTTACCTCTTTGGCGAATTTATTCCTAGCTTCGGCAATAGGGTGTTTCTTCTGTCTTATCGAATGTATGTTGGGATCCAAGCTCAACTTGTGTGCGGCCACCTCCGTCGGGATTCCTGTCATAACCCGATGCAACCATGCTAAATAATCGGCATTAGATTAAGGAATTCAATAAAATCAGACATGAGCTTCATATGCAGTCCCTTCCCCAAGTAGAATTTCCTTTATAGAAATTCTTCAAACAATGCATCTTGCTCCAATTCGTCCGATGTGGACTTCATTGCATCCTTCTCTTCTGGAACTTTGAAATATCTTGGCACCTGATAATATTTCGACGCATATGTCCCCGGGCCAACTTCTTCTAGTTCGGGAGTGGGTGCCAGTTCATTTAATTTCTCGCATGTTCCTTTCCTTTGCTACTGAAGACCGAAATTACATTCATCTCCCTTGTCGCCAGTTGATCACCCCTGATTGATTCTTTCGAGCGTTGGAAACTTCAGCAATTGATGATACGTTGAGGGTACAACTTTCATCTCGTGTAACCATGGCCTTCCCAGAATGATATTGTATCCTATATTACCATCTAGCACTTCGAAAAGAGTTTTTTTCATTACTCTTTCAGCGTTCTTCGGTAATAAATTTCTCCCTGGGTTGTCACGCTTGCGAAGTTGAATCCGACGAAGAGATTTGTGGCCGAAATAATTCTTCCATTGAGTTTATCTTGCTCCAATACTCTCCATTGTATGATATTACCGAACTTCCTAGATCCACTAGAACACATTTTATCTTAAAATCTAGCTCATTTAAAGAAATTACCAGTGCATCATTGTGTGGTAGCAGCAATCTGTCTGTTTCCTCCTCTATAAAAGTGATATCGTCTTCCTTACTATGAGTTATTGATACTTTCGTCTTATTTGCCGACGAAAAGGTGACCCCATTAATCTCATTCCCTCCAAAGATCATATTGATTGTTTGGCGTGGGGGCTCTTCTCCTGTTTTCAAGGGTTCTGCGTTGTCTCTGTTACAACCATAATTGTTCTTAGGTTGTCTCTCAAGAACTCTCTCAGGTGACCAGTCTTCAATAATATTGCCACTTCTTTCCGAAGGTGTCGGAAGTCCCCTGTCTAGTGGTTATTCATCTTGTGGTAGTCACACCATAAGTTGGGATTCCTCTGTTTGGGATCAGATCTCATTGGTCTCGGGAACCATGCCTCTTTGATGTTTCTCATGGATGACACCAATTCCACTATACTGACGTTGAAGTTGTATTCTGATAACTTAGGGTAAGAAGAATCACGTGACCCTGACATTTATTTATCCTGCAGTGATATATTGTTCCGACCACGATCAGTACTCATGTCAACGGAGAACTTTTACGCTATCTGAAAGCCTCTTCCACGGCCTTCGATCAGCTCGTAAGGCAAAAATCGGCCCCTCGAAGTCCGTTTGTCCGTGTCGTAATCATCTTTTGATTTTTCTTTGTTCTTCTCTCGTCCTTTGGTCGACGATGGAAAACCAACCTGATCATACTCGATCCTTATATTTGACTCATACCAATTGTGGACATCTTCCCAAGTCGTTACTTGAAACTCGAGCAGGCTTTCCTTCAGATTTCGAGAAGCTTCTAAACTTCTCAGATTTAATCCCTTGGTGAATGCTTCAGCTTCCCATTCATCTAGGACAGTAGGGAGCAACATTATTTCCTTCTAGAATCGTGTAACGAGTTCTCGTAGTTACTCGGACTCTCCTTGCGCAATCCTGGATATATTGGCCTTCTAGACATGTACTTTTCTAGCCCCGACATGAGCCTTGATGAAAGAATTTGCAAGAATTTCAAAGCAACGTATGGAATTCTCGGGTAACAACGAATACCATGTCAAAGCTCCCCTCGTGAGGGTTTATCCAAATTTCTTTAGCAACACGGATTCAATTTTTTGAGGAGCTAAATCATATCCCTTCACCGCCGTTGCGTAGGTGGTAATATGCTCCTGAGAGTCTGAAGTTCCGTCATACTTTGACACTTCAGGCATTTTGAACTGCTTCGAGATTAATTCTAATGTCGCACTTAGCTTGTATGGCAATTGAGTATACTTCTTTGCGTCCGGGCCTTTCACTACTGGTGGCGCACCCAAGAATTTGTCCATGCGGGCGTTAACGTCTCTCATAAACCGTACAAGTTCATTCTTGAAAGGATCGTTCTCATTATTGTGGCTGAATCTATTTCCCTAGCACCATCGGAGCCAATTTCACCCCTGGGAGTGTTGTTTTCGACCCTTTGAGTTGTTTGGTTTGTAGGACCACCGGGAGGAATTGGATCTCGTCTGTTTGCATTATTCGATGCCCCCGAGAGCCCCAGCTTCAACTCCGTCAGAACCTTATACTATCACGTAAGGTGGCCTAAAATGATCGCATTTTGCTTTTGCAAGACCCTTATCGCGTCAACGACATGCTCCCCATCAGCATCATCGGGAGTTGTCTCCCAAACCTGTCAAGGATATTTCCTGTCATGCACCGATGTGGTGCCATTCCCCTCATTGTGGGTATCACTGATTGAATCCTCAAAATGGGGTTATCTGTCACTTTTTATGTTTTTCTCTAAAGCAAATAAACAAAACACGTTACTAAAAAGGCAAGGATCAATTTAATTGCACAATTTTCTAGGCCCCATGATGGCCGCCAAATTATTTACCCGTAAAACTATATAGTTGAATTTATATGTTTTTTCTAGACAAGTTAACTAATTTGATCCTGAAATAACAAAATAATCGAAGAATTCAACACTTTGCCTTAAAATGTAGACGAAACGGCAGAAGCAACAATCTCAGTAACAAGGTTTTTGGGCATAACAAATATGAAATCAAAAAGAAAGAAGGTAAGATTGTTGTACACGGTCGATATCAGAGAGTCCGATATCGAGGCCTCTATGGCATGCCATGCCCGATCTCGAGAGCCTAGAAGTATAGTCTGGGGTTCGACCTCGAATAGGATACCTCGAGAAAGTATATCGAAGGCCCATCATGGGCTTACCTCGAAGTTGAGCAAAATCGGTGACCATCATGGAAAGGTGGGAATTTCCCAAGAACATGTGGTTAGAGCTGATAAGGTCTGTAAATATAGTACAAGTCCGTACAAGGCCATTATACAGTTGTACCAATAGCATTTCTCTGTCATAGTTAGACATGTACTATGTTGGGATTCACCCCTCCTATATAAAGGGTACCCCAATCATTCTTGTAACACACAACATTTACTACAATAAAACACTCTCTACATACGAGGTTATGAGCTCGTCAATCTCGGACTTAATCTTAGATAAATCAGCAGCTGATTCAGCATGAAGACCCTTGTTTTTGCGGATCTCTTCCTTCGCGCCGTGAATTTGATACTTGGCCGAGGTCAATCTTTCTCATAGAGTATCTTTCTCGAAGGCTACCTCACCCATGTGATGCTTGAGCCCTAGGATGTAAGTATTTCTGAATTTAAGCTCCTCTCGCATTTGGTCATCCGTCTGCTTGAGCTGCAAGAATCAAGTTAAGTAATTAAATTCTAAAGTTGAATAAGCATGAAAGTAAGCCCCCGAAGGCTGTATTACCTTCTCATCGAGATCGGCCCGTTCTCGAGACATCTTCTCCAAACGCGCTCGAAGGTCATGCAGTTCCCCCTCCTTTTTGGCGAAGTTAGCTTTGAGCTCGTATGACTACGATAAAAGCCTTTTATACACTTTTTCGAAGTGGGACATCTCGGCCTGTGAATTGGAAAAAGCCTGGTTGTAGAGCATTAAGGTCTAAAAACGCAAAGGGAAAAAGTCAGAAGAGCAAGAATCAACTCAAAAAAAATTTGTTAAGTCAAGAGGTTACGTGTTTTTGATGCCTCTTGGCTTCTTCAAAAATAAACGAGGCGTTAAGTTCAGGAATTTCTTCGACCCCGACAAAGTAACCCTCCAACACATAATTCTCTATGTGGGATGCCCTCACATCCGGAGTCTCCATATTTTGGGCATCCCGTATTTGGTTCGGAGAGAATGTCAGGCCTGGCAGAGAATCATCTACATCAATGACCCTGAGTTGACCAATTGGGGCCTTCTCTATTTTTTGAGGAGCTTCAGAGCTAGGCTCCCTGAGTTCATCTACAAAATTCCCTTCGGCTCAAGACGTATTTTGGCTGGTGGTCGAGTCGGGGACTTTGTTTTACCCACCCTCGAGAATCTCTTCAGCTCGAGGTGGGATTGCATCGACAACTTCTACTTCAGAAGCCTTTGGCTCAACAATTGTCGGCTCAGCAGGCTTCGAAGCAGTCGTGCTTTCTCCTCCCCTAAGTACTAGGGGAAGTCATCATTCTCTTCGTCCTCAGCATGAAGACTCTCTGCCGCTTCCGGAGTTAAGGTCGTTGAATCGGCCTTAGGATTTTGAACTTTGGCCTTCTTTAGCTTCGAAGACCCGGATGGTGACTTTTTTCTCTTCTTCTCCTTAGCAGGTTTTGGGGTATTTTGCTTCCCCGGGCAGAGGATCCCTTATCAAAACGGCCTTTCCAAGGCCTGCATAAGCACAAAAGATAATCGCAAAGGGTGAGAGTACTATCAAGGGATATTCTCTTTAAGGAGTTCAAGTATGACAGAAATAAACCCCCCCCCCCATTGTTTTTGGCCTCCTATCGGGTCTTGGCCAAATCGCGCCACATGCGCTTAACATACGGGCAGGTCGAATCGAGTTGTCGGACCCAGCCCGGAAGATCCTTGACCGCACCGGGGTACCATTTGATAGCTGCATCATTGAAGGGAGTTATTTCAAAGGGAAGGAAAAGAAAAAATAAATATATTTGATTGACGAAATATGTTCACGTACGTTTCATATTCCATTCCTCGGGGAGGGCATCTTCTCCGCAGGAATCAGGTCTGAGGTCCTGATTCGAATAAAGCGGCTCACCCATTCTCTTTCCTTTTCTTCATCGATGCTAGAAAAGAAGGCCTTTGAGGATCGACGTTGTAGCTTAATCAGGCCACCTCAATAAATTAAGGGGCTATACAGTCTAATCAGATTATAGAGGGTAAAAGGAATCCCCTCAACCATGTTTGAAAAATATCTAATCATGTAAGCAATTCGCCAGAATGATGGATAGATTTGGCCAAGTGTCACTCGATATTGTCTGCAGCAATCGAGGATCACTGGGTCTACCAATGGTGAAGATGGTTCTACAAGACCTAAGGTGAAAGGACATGTGTTCACACTAAGGAAACCGGCTTTGTGTGTAGTTATGTCTTCTTCAGATGATGGAATCTCCACTTGAACCGCCTCCCCCATTGGCAGTCAATCTTCACTTTCCCAGTTTCAGTTATCAGGTTGATGTATCGAGACATGGGTTCGCATCGTCCCGGTGTCGAAGAAGGTTTTTCTATTTTAAAGTCGTAGGATATCTCACAACGTCCGGGGATACACTCCTCAACACGAGGAGGTACTACTTTTTTTCTCTTAGACGACCATGATGATGAAGGGGCCTTCTCCTTTTGAGGGATGGCCTTAGGAGTCTTTGCCATTCTTTGCTATAAAATTTCAGAAGAAAGGGAAGACGTTGGCTGAGAGATGAACACAAGAAGGAAGCAAGCAAAAGAGTTGATGAAGGTCTGAAGATGTTATGAAAAGTAAAAGTTTGAGGAGTGAAGGATTGAGGTATTTATAGGGCTCAGTATGCGTGTTGGAAAATAAAAAAGGACGGCAACCGTCATTATCAATTTACGACTTTTCGATAAATGTGCAAGCATGGCTTTTGCGCGTCCTTTTTGTCACATCAATCACTGACTTCACGTGTATGACATCATTATGGGCACATCGAAGAGTCAAATAACTCAAATAGTTTCTTATCATTTCATTCTAAGAAACGTGGGGACTATCTGCATACGATCGATATCAGAGAGTCCGTTATCAAGGCCTCTATGGCATGCCAAGCCCGATCTCAAGAGGTTCAAAGTAAAGTATGGGGTTCTTCCTCGAATAGGATACCTAGAGAAAGTATGTTGAAGGCCCATCACGGGCTTACCTAGAAGCTGAGCAAAATCGATGACCGTCATGGAAAAGAGGGAATTTCCCAAGAACACGTGGTTAGAGCTGATAAGGTCTGCAAAGATAGTACAAGTCCGTACAAGGCCGTTATATAGTTGTACCAATAGAATTTCTCTTTCATAATTAGACATGTACTATTTTGGTATTCACCCCTCCTATATAAAGAGGACCCCAATCATTCTTGTAACGCACGACATTTACTTCAATAGAACATTCTCTACTTTTCTCGTGCACAACACTGTCTCTCAGCTTTATTGTTCTTTATTTTAGTGTTCTTCATTTATTGCTATTATAGTACCTCGAGGTCCCCGATTCCAACAGGCTCGAGGCCCAGTTCTGTGATAAAGAGTGGTTTCGCTATCGCATTCTCTTTACTTATACTTATCATTTCTTGACTATTAACTAGTATTGGAATAAATCACATATATTTAGAACCACAAATCAAATTTAATTGTTAAAATCATTTTCAAGGTAAACAGTTTGGTGCCCACCGTGGAGCTAAAAATAATAGTGATTGTTTTGGTGCTAGTTTTCTGAAAACAAAATTATTTTTCACACTTTTTCTTGTCCAAGATTCTCTGATTTCAGGTCAAAAGATGTCTAACTAAACAAATGAACATGGAAACAATGATCTTGAGCTCCATGGAGAGAACAGTGCATCTGCCTCGGTCGTCGGTGTGCCACCGCTAAATCCTAGGGTAGAACCAGCACCAGTCCCCGTCGATGTAGGCTCACGCAATGCTTTGCACATCGGTAGACACTGATACTGACGAAAGTGTGCGCAGAGGTGACCAGCATGACATGCAAAGAACACAAGCTCGGGAGGAAAGAGAAGTTAGCTTGCAAGTAATTTTGGAGATGTTACAAGCACATCCAATGGCTATTTCTCAATTAAAGAGTCAACAAAGGACCCCGAACATAGCAGGACCGAAAATAACTCCTTGAGTTGAACAAGCACCAAAAAGATCGAGCAATAACGGGTCAGGAACAGAATCCACTATTATGAGAATGCTCGAGGACCTCACCAAAAGGATCTAATTAGGAGAAAAGAAGATAGAGGCCAATGACAAAAAAGTAGAAACTTAAAATTCGATGGTCGACCAGATCCCGAGCGCACCTTCGATTTTGAAGGGAGTAGATTCGAAGAAGTTCGTGCAGAAACCATTTCCATCGAGTACGGCTTTGAAGCCTATTACGAAGAAGTTCAGGATGTTGATATCCTAAAGTATAACAGGACCACAGATCCCAATGAGCACATTACTACATATACTTGTGGTATAAAAGGAAATGACTTAAAGGACGAAGAAATAGAGTCTGTTTTGTTGAAGAAATTTGGAGAAACATTGTCCAAAGGGGCCATGATGTGGTATCATAACCTCCCACCGAACTCAATAGACTCGTTTGCCATATTGGCAGACTCTTTTGTGAAGGCACATGCTGGTGCCATAAAGGTCGCTAAAAGGAAGTCTGATGTCTTCAAAATTAAGCAAAGAGAGAATGAAATGCTAACGAAGTTCGTATCCCGCTTTCAGATGGAACGAATGGAATTACCACTGGTCTTCGATGGCTGGGAAGTGCAAGCCTTCGCTCAGGGCTTGAATTAATGAAGCTCGATAGCTCCGAAGCAGCTGAAGCAAAACTTGATCGAGTATCCTGCCGTAACTTGGGTGGATGTGCACAAAAGGTATCAATCGAAAATCAGGGTCGAGGATGACCAATTGGGAGCCCCCTCGGGCTCAGTATATCCAAGTAGGCTCTTAGCTAAAGAGTCAAGGAAAGCAGAAAGGGAGGTCAGACCGAACAGGGAAAGATACCAACCATATGTCGAAGATTGGATCGGGGCAAAAGTTCGCGGGGACTCATGAGTAAAACCGGGTTTGACAGGCACACAGGGCTGATGGAGGCATCCCGATTGTCAGAGTATAACTTCAACATCAATGCTTCAGACATTGTATCAGCCATAGGTAAGATCAGAGATACCAGGTGGCCAAAGCCCATGTAGCCAGACCCTTCCCAAAGGAACCCCAACTTAATATGCAAATACCATGGTATCCATGGTCATAGGACCTAGAATTCTAGATAGCTTCAAGAGGAGGTAGCCCGACTGATCAACGAAGAGCACCTTCGAGAGTTCCTCGGCGACCGAGGGAAGAATCACTTGTGAGAAAGAGAGGCGAATAGGAAGAACAAACCGGAGGAGCCCCCGCACATCATTCACATGATAATTGGAGAAGTCAAAGTCCCACAAGGGCCCATTTTAAAACGAACGAGAGTATCCATCACAACGGAAAAGCAGACTTGGAGCTACATCCCCGAGGTAGCTCTTACATTCTGCGAAGAAGACATCAAGGCCTTATCTCAGCCTCATAATGATGCACTAGTAATTTCTTTTCTTTTAAATAAAGTTCAAATTAAATGTGTGCTCGATACAAGTTGCGCATTTTAAAGTAGATTAGCGGTTATTTGCTCAGAAGGCGCAGGTTAAGCAAAGGTGTGCTAACGTGCTCTATAAACGATGTCGCGCCGAAAACGGCAGACGGTCAAAGCTCCAATCACTGTGAAGAAGGTGGATGGTGATATGAGAGTTATTACTCCACAGTCAAGAATTCCTCAAGCTGTGGAACCATTCAATTGAGTAGTTGGGTAGCGACTGGAGAAGAATCAAGTTGCATGCAACAAAAAATGATGCCGGTGATGTTACAGAAGGAGGATTCAACGAATTCTGCTGCTCAAAAGTTGAATTTCCCTAAGGAACCTGAGATACAAAGTCCGATCAATGTAAGCTCTGAAAGCGAAGGTCCTACTATGGCAGATGTGGTGATAAAAAATCGAGCTCAACATCTAGGTATAAAACTTAAGTTTTTCCCTCCTGTCATTAAAAATGAAGTAAAAGTAGTGCAAGTAAATGAGATCGAGATGGAGAAACAGAGAAGGAAATGGAGTAATGCTTTAATTGGTTATGTATTAGGAGGAATGCCAAGTTTCAAAGAGATGTTTCAGTTTGTGTATGGAGTTTGGCAATTTGTGTCAACTCCTAGAGTATTCCTTCATGATGATGGATATTGCATATTCAAATTTGAATCGGAGGATGATAAAAACTTATTGCTTCATAATGGACCATATACTTTCAATAGTAGACCAATGATATTAAAGGAATGGATGCCTGATTTTAGAATGGACAAAGAGCCCCTGCGCATTGTCCCACTATGGGTATTATTTCCTAAATTACATCTTCAATGCTAGACGAAAGAGAACCTAGGCAGGTTGGCTAGCTATCTAGGTCGACCAATATGTACTGAAAAGTTGACAGCATCAGGTGATAGAATATCATTTGCTAGAGTTCTCATTGAAATGGATATAACTCAGCAATTACCAAAGGTTATAACAATTGAAAAGCCTGATGGAACCATATGGGAGCAGGATATTCATTATGAGTGGAAGCCTAGATTCTGTCAAAACTGTGCATAATTTGGCCATTTCACTAAAAGATGTGGAAAAGAGGATCAGCAGGAACAAAATGTTTAGCAGAAAGTTCAGAAGAAAGGGAAACAGAAACCAGTACAGGAGAAGAAAGAATGGAAGGTGAAGCAGGACAATCCATCTAATAAACCACAGGAACCTAATGCAATTGAGGAAGATCACAATGCCCCTACAAAAGTGCAAGTTCAAAGAAGTGGAAAACATGTGGTTATGTATTAAGACCAAAGGCAGGACAATCAGAATGAGATACACAGTCACCAAGAGGAAGAACTGGATAGTGATTTAGAGGAAAATCTGGGGATCAACCAATATTCAGCATTGAGACGTTATGAAGAAGCTGTTGAAAAGAGAAATAGTCAGAGAATTGCTAAGAAACAACCTCTGTGATTCTATGTTCCTAGAATATAAGAGGGCTTAATAAAGCACACAAGCAAAAAGAGCTCAAGGACTTTTTGCTTTGAAAAAAAAAAGATTTAATTGGTTTCCTTGAGACTAGAGTTAAACAACATAAAGCTATGAGAGTTATCAGAAAGTTTGGTAATGATTGGGAATTCTATACAGATTATACTCATTCCCCTAATGGAAGAATATGGATTGGATGGAGGAGAGTTACAGTTGATGTGAATATCAAATATACTACTGCACAGTTAATTCACTGTTGTATTGAAGATGAACAATCTCAATTCAACTGTGAATTGACATATGTGTATGGTTACAATACTATTGCAGGAATACAACCATTGTGGGATAAGTTAAGGAATATTAAAGGTTCTATAAATGGACCTTGTCTTATGTTGGGGGATTTTAATACAATTTTGTTCAGTGATGATAGAGTTAATGGTGTGCCAGTTAATCCTGCTGAAACTGTGGATTTCCAAAACTGTATCACAGATTTGGGAGTGGGACATATTACTAGAAAAGGGTGGCAATTTTCATGGTACAACAAGAGGGATGAAAATGACAGAATCTATAGTCATATAGATTGGGTATTTGGTAATGCTGAATGGATTCAAACTTATGGGAATATTGAAGTTAATTACCTAAATCATGAATGTTCAGACCACTCTCCTATTGTAGTTAACACTATGATAGTTAAGCAATACCTAAAGAAGACACTAAGACTATTGTATGTTCCTTTACAACAGGATAATTTCAAGACAATTGTGCAGAATATGTGGCAACAGACTATTGAGGGTCATAGTATGTATGGAGTTTGGCAGAAGTTAAAGCTGATAGAAGTAGAAGTTAAACATCTGAATAAAGATTACTCATCATTGGAGATAGAATAATGAATACGAAGAAAAAGTTGGGAGAAATTCAAGATAAGTTAGTAGAGTACTTCTTTGATAACAACTTGATCAATGAAGAGAAAGAGTTACTGATAGAATTGAAAAAATGGGGCACTATTAATTAAAGAGTACTTAGACAGAAATCCAGAGCTACATTGATCTCCTCATGGGAATCTAATACCAGATTTTTTCATGCACACCTGAAGGCTAGACAGGCAAGGAACAGGATATCTTCTATACAAAATGAACAAGGAATTCTACTTACTGATCCTAAGCAAATTCAGCAAGAATTTCTTCAATTCTTCAAGAAGCTACTGGGCACTGCTGCTGAGGAGTTGCCTTGCATTGATGCATCTATTGCAAGGAATGGTTCACGCCTTACTATATACCAACAGAGAGATCTGATCAAGCCTATTACTAGAGAATAAGTAAGTCAAGTTGTTCACAACCTTCCCACTCATAAAGCCCCAGGAATTGATGGTTTCCCTGCTGAGTTCTTCAAAGTTAACTGGAGTATTGTTGGAGAAGACATAATTGCAGTAGTTATACAATTCTTTGAGAATGGTCAACTTTGGAAAGAGGTTAATTGCACTACTATAACACTGGTTCCTAAAGTTCCGTCCCCCACTTTGGTTAAAGATTTTAGACCAATAGCTTGTTGTTCTACTATATACAAGACTATTGCTAAAACTTTAATTAAATGGTTGAAGATAGTAGTAAACATGATTGTTGGTCCATCTCAATTAGCTTTCATTGAAGGTAGGAGTATACTGGATAATGTCATTGTAGCTCATGAACTGGTGAAAGGTTACTCTAGTAAAGGGGTGTCATGTAGATGTATGATAACAATTGACATTAGGAAAGCCTATGATTATGTGGAGTGGAACTTTCTTAGGATGGTGCTGCTTGAATTTGGCTTTCCTGTGAAGATGGTTAATTGGATTATGACTTGTGTGTCAACTGTTAGTTATGCTTTGTTGATTAATGGAGGATTGACTACCAGATTTCAAGAACAAAAAGGACTCAGACAAGGGGACCCAATGTCACCCTACCTTTTTGTATTGGCAATAGAGTACTTGAACAGAACGTTGAAGAAGTTGAATGACAATCCAAACTTCAACTATCATCCTAGATGTTCAAAGCTTAACCTAATCCATGTATGTTTTGCAGATGATCTAATATTATGTTGCAGGGCAGATAGGATCTCAATTCAGTTATTGTTGCAGGCTTTTAATCAATTCTCTGAAGTGTCTGGGCTTAAAGCCAATATGGAAAAGAGTTCTCTATATATAGCAGGGGTATCTAATGAATTTAAATGTCATATTATTCAGGAGATTGGATTTGCTACTAGAGAACTACCATTCAGATATCTAGTTGTCCCTCTTTCTTAAAGGAAGCTTACAGTACATCAATGTTTACCACTAGTAGAGAAGATGATTGCAATAGTAGATGTTGGTCAACCAAGTTGTTCTCCTATAGTGGAAGATTGCAGCTAATCAAAAGTGTTTTATTTGAGATGCAGACTTACTGCGTATAGATCTTCTTGCTGCCTAAGAAGATTATCAACATGGTGACTAGTATATGTAGAACATTTTTGTGGACAAGCATGCCTAGAGAAGCTGGGGGACTAAACATTCCAGACTTCTACAGGTGGAATAAGGCAGCAATTTGTAAACTGCTATGGGCTATTAATCAGAAGAAAGACAGTCTATGGGTGAAATGGATTCACTGCTTCTACATAAAACAGAAGACTATAGAAGATTGTCCTATTCCTAAACAAGCTTACTGGCTTGTTAGGAAAATATTAGAGGAAAGGAGCTGAGAAAAGAACTATGGGAATCCTGCAATAGTCCTTGGAAGCTTTTAAACACAAGGAAAGTTCACCATAGTTTCAGAAAGTAGAATGGAAGCAAGCAGTCCTAATCAAAAACATTATTCTCAGGCACCATTTCATTATTTGGCTAGCAATTCAGAATTGGCTGGCTACTGTGGACAGGCTAGAAAGATGGGGTATACAAGTAGAGAAAGAGTGTGTACTATGTGCAACTGGACAAGATGAAACATTAGACCATCTACTATTTGAATCTCCCTACTCAAAGAAGATGCGGAATACTATATAGAACTGGCTAGGTATACAAAGAAGTATTGGAAACTGGCAGGAAGAAATGCAATGGGTGGCAAGTAAAGTTACCAACAGGCCATGGACTCACATATTGGGATTTATCTTCGCAGCTACAGTGTATCAAATATGGAATGAGAGGAATGTTAGAAGATTTCAAATGAATAAACAAGAAGCTCGACAGAAAATAAGAGACATAGTCATACAGTTACATATAAAGAGTCAAAAATATTGTAAATGGATAAGTATACTAGATAGATTGAATTAGTTCCAAGTATAGGAAAATATAGCAATAGTTGTAAAATCTAAGAAACTAACTCAATAGTCCAAATGAGTTAGAAGATTGTAATGTATTTACTTGGTGAAACAAAAAATTTATTTGTACCCAAAACAAAATGTGTGCTCGTGGATCCAGGTAGCTCGGCCAACATAATCAGGTCGAGAGTTGTGGAGCAGCTTGAACTGCTCGACCAGATCATACCCACCTCTCGAGTCTTGAACAGATTCAACATGGCGAGTGAAACGACGAAGGGGGAAATCATCCTCCCAGTCAATGTGGCCGGTACAATTCAAGATACGAAGTTTCATATCATAGAAGGTAACATGAGGTACAATGCCTTACTTGGTAAGTCGTGGATACAAAGTATGAGGGCGGTGCCATCAGCTCTTCATCAAATGATGAAGTTTCCAACAAAGTATGGTGCAAAGACAGTGTATAGAGAGTAGCATGCAGTGAAGGTTATGTTTGCGGTGCACGATATGGCATCGGCATCGACGCCTTCCACCTCGGAGAAGTCCAAAGAGAAGGAAATAGCCAAATAGCAACCACAGTATATACCCTCGAATGAACCTGAGGGACAGGCGACTGATGAACAGGTGGTTGAGGAAGATGAACATGACTTCCTCACCCCTCGAGCCTTTGTTTCCCCCGAAGAGTCGGATGCAACAAAGTCAACAGTCGAAGAGCTCGAACAAGCCGTATTGGTCGAACATCTTCCAGATAAAAAGGTATACCTGGGAATAGGATTAACCCCCAAACACAGGAAAACACTCATTCAATTTCTTATTGATAACATTGATTGCTTCCCTTGATCCCATTTAGACATGACGGGGATCCAATCGGAGATAACCACCCATCGACTAAGTGTCGATCCCAGGTTCAAACCGGTGAAGCAGAAAAAGAGGCCTCAATCCGACGTAAAGCATGCATTCATCAAGGACGAGCCAACAAAACTTCTCAAAATAGGACATTAGGGAGGTGAAATACCCCGAGTGGCTAGCTAATGCAGTAGTAATCCCCAAAAATGGAAATAAATTGAGAATGTGTGTAGATTATAAGGATTTGAATAAAGCCTTCCTTAAAAATTCATTCCCATTTCCCAACATTGATCGTTTGATCGATTCTACGACCGTCCACGAGATCCTTACTTTTCTTGACGCCTACTCCGGGTACAACCAAATTCAAATGAACCCGGAGGACCAGGAAAAGACTTCGTTCATCACGAAGTTTGGCACATATTGTTATAATGTAATGCCCTTCGGGCTAAAAAATGCGGGGGCGACATATCATCACCTAGTTAATAAGATGTTTGAATATCAAATAGGCAAGTCAATGGAAGTTTACATTGATGACATGCTAGTTAAGTCACTGTGCGTAGAGGACCATTTGACCCATTTGCAGGAAACGTTCGATATCCTAAGAAGGTACAACATGAAGCTTAGCCCCGAGAAATACGCATTTAGAGTCGGATAGGGAAAATATCTTGACTTCATGGTGTCGAATAGGGGGATAAAAATCAACCCCGACAAATCAAATCCATCGAGAAGATCACCGTGGTAAATAATGTGAAAGCAGTTCAGCGGCTAACTGGGAGGATAGAAGCCTTAGGTCGGTTCATCTCGAGGTATCACATCGGAGTCATCACGTTTTCTCCCTACTCAAGAAGAAAAACAACTTTGAATGGACCCCGTAATGCCATCATGCATTGGAAAAAATAAATAGGTATCTCTCGAGACCACTTTTGCTTCATACCCCGAAGGAGGATAAAACACTATACTTATACTTGGTCGTGTCCGAAGTAGCGGTAAGTGGTGTGTTGGTTCGAGAAGAACAAGGTACGCAATTCCCTATCTATTATGTAAGTCGGACCCTGGGAGATACTTAAACTAGGTATCCGCACTTAGAAAAACAAGTCTTTGGATTAATAAGTGCATCTAGGAAATTGAAGCCTTATTTTCAATGCCATTGTATATGTGTATTAACAACATACCCTTTTCGGAGCATTGCATAAGCCCAAATTATTGGGCCGATTGGCCAAATAGTCTATCGAACTCGGGGGTATGACATCGAGTACCAACCCCAAACGGCTATCAAGTCCCAAATTTTGGCGGACTTCGTGGCCGATTTTACACCTGCCCTCATGCCCGAATTAGAGAAAGAACTCTTGCTAAAAACGGGCACATCATCGGGGGTATGGAACCTTTTCATTGACGGAGCCTCGAACGTGAAAAGGTCCGGGCTCGGCATAGTTCTAAAGCTTCCTATGGGCAACATAATTATACAATCTATAAAAACTTTAAAGTTGACTAACAATGAGGCCGAGTATGAGGCCATGATAGCAGGTCTTGAGTTGGCCAAAAGCATAGGAGCAGGGGCAATCGAAGAAAAATGTGACTCTCTTCTGGTTCTAAACCAAGTAAATGGAAGCTTCGAGGTTCGAGAAGATAGGATGCAAACATACTATGACAAGCTTCAAGTGACATTGCATCGCTTTAAAGAGTGGAACTGTTTAACATACCTCGAGAATAGAACAGCGAGGTTGATGCACTTGCAAACTTGGGTTCATTTGTCGAAGAAGATGACACCGTCCTAGGGACTGTCGTACAACTATCCAAATCGGTAATGGAAGAAGGACATGTCGAAATCAACTCAACAAGTCTAACATAGGATTGGAGGAACAAGTATATTGACTACTTGAAACATGGGAAGCTCCCCACATACCCTAAGGAATCGAGGGCTCTTCAAGCCAAAGACACCCGATTTTCACTCGACGAGAATGGAACACTGTACAGAAGGACCTTTGACGGACCACTAGCAGTATGCTTGGGACCGAGGGACACCGACTATGTGCTAAGAGAAATCCATGAAGGCACTTGTGGAAACCACTCTGGTGCTGATTCTCTAGTTCAAAAAGTGATCAGAGCAGGTTACTATTGGGATAGCATGGAAAAGGACACCAAGGAATTCGTTTGAAGATGTGACAAATGCCAAAGATCTTCACCAATGATTCACCAACCTGGTGAACAACTACACTCAGTCATATCCCCCTAGCCATTCATAAAATGTGGGATGGACATCGTCGGCCCCCTACCAACTGTAAGGCCCCAGAAAACTTCACTATGTAATTTAAGGTTTTGTAGTGTCAAGGTAGGTAATACATTGTACTTCCGGAGTTTTGGGTTGAACAGTGCGCTGGGAAGTTGAAATTTTCGTCACAACTAGACCAAGTTATAGCCAAGTTGGACCAGGCTTTAGGCTGGAGAGGCTAGGCTAGACCAGGCTTTAGCCAGGTAACGCTAGGTCTGTAGCTCGGTCCGAAAATCTTGGTCTATCCATTTTTCTATCTTTATAACCCGACCCAACTTCGTTAAATACATGCAATGGGTCATTTTTGAGCAAATATCTGATACTTTTGAGTGAGAAAGGGAGCCCTAGAGTAAGAAAGTGATCTCCATTAAATCATTCTTCAATTCTTACAAAAATATTTAAATATTAACAAGGATAATACACTAGGTCTTCATCCTTGAGGTAAGATTCTACACCCTAATTCGTAATTTCGAATTTTAGCTAAAAATCGGTAATTATCAAGAAAGTTTGTGGGTATTAGAATTGTTATCTTGCTTGCATGTGTTATCAACGGGTGTAGGAACATTGTTGAGCTAAAGATGTTTAGGGATGGGTTGAAGGTTGATTAAATCCTCTATAAAAAGGACCTTAGAGACTTATTGCACACCTAGTGTTTGATGGAACGCTCAAACAAGCTAAGATTATGAATATCCTCCTAATTTGTGTTCAATTTTGTTATATCTCGAAATAGATTGAGGTTTCTTGTTATGCCCAGCAATATTGCATCAATATTACGTCCCACAGTACTACATTACGATGATGTTACGCTTCGCAGTATTAAATTACGACGATGTTGCACCTTGTGGCATTGTACATTGAATTTGTCGTAAGAAAATTTATATCAGTCCAAGGAAAAGATTATTTGAAGATTATAAGGATTATGCTATTTCAAACAAGTGATGAGTAAATTCATGAAGGTGAGAGGGGAAGGAAGTCAAAGAAAATGAATTTTCGTCCAAGTTTGACATATGGGATAAAATATGGACCGAGCTAAAATACTCGGTATTTATGGACTAGTGCTATACAAGGTACCCCATGACCACGATAGTAGAATACGTAAAGTGTATTAAGAGTGAGTAGTATTTTAAGTAAATTAAGATAATTTTTAATTATGCGGGAAATTGGTTAATTACCGGGTAACAGGACATTACCTAATAAGTGGATAAATATTAACTTTCCCCACCCCACCAGCACGTGGCAGCAAAGAACTAACCAAATAAATGAATCATGGTCATTCTTGATAGGTGGCAACAAAATGGATAACTAAAGACATAACACTTCTTGAAAATGTGACCATCACTACAATTCATAGGTAATGCACTTTAGCAACTAAATTACTTAGAGAATTCTTCCAAATTCCTCCATGACAATACTTTAGGAACTTTTACAATTCTTTTCCTACAAAGACACTAGCATTCTTGTAATCCAAAATATTAGCCATTACGTAAGCACTACAACCAGACATTGAGAAAGATTTCTTCATTTTCTAACTCTACAATTGATATCTTCAAACCAGATTTCGTGGCACAGTAGCGACGTATAATTTTGCAATTCTAAAGGAGTACGGTGCAATCTTTTTCAAAACTATCATACGGGGTTTTTCTACTCCAGGTATGTATGGCTAACTCTAATCTTCATAAGATAAACCCATTTGTGCTCACTTTCCGGGTATGATTCTCTTGTTTGATTCTCTATGAAATTTATGTGCCTTATATGCCAAATTGGGAAATTCTTGCTTCTATGTCGTTCCATGTTACTACCATATCGTTATGATATTCGAGTGTATGAATTATCATCATTATGTTCTCTCTTTTACTGTATGTGCTATCCTCTTATGTGATGGGTGTGGTAGATGTGAAAGGATTGAAATGATATAAAATATGAATCAAGAGATTGAACTGATATGAATATGGATCAAAGGATTGGATTGATATGAAATATGAACCAAAAGATTGTAATGATATGAAAGATGAATCAAAGAGTGAAATTATATGTGAAGTGAATCAAAAGATGGAAAATGATAAAAGTGAACTAAAACATTAAAGAAATGATGGGGAATGTCCTAGGGTGAGATGGCCTATCCGGCCAGGCCGGGATCGGACTCCATGGCGTACACATGGAGACATGAAATTGAGATATGATGTTGATTATGTCCTCACTGTTTCAGTTAAGATGGTCCAGCCGGTCAGACCGAGTACCGGACTCCGTGTAAACATGCCACGGTGATGATATGAGATATGATATTGTTAAGGGCTCACCTAGGATGGCTTTGCCGGTCGGACCGAAACCGGACTCCGTGTGAAAATGACACGGTGGTTCAGTAATAATAATAATAATAATAATACTTGAACTTAAAAGAATATTAACCAAAAGATGGCAAAACGGGATAAGAAACACGGTGACTCTTGTTGGTGTTTTCCTTTTCTTTGGTTAATTGTTATATGATGTCCCTTTTTGTATCATTGCATGTTGATGTTTATCCTTTCTAGAGTAGGTTTGTTCATACATACTAGTACTATTCAATGGTACTAACGTCCCTTTTACTGGGGGCGCTACATCTTTTACATGGATGTAGGTGGTTCTGTAGCAGGTAGCGTCGATCGTCCATAGTGGTGCTTTCTCCCCCTCCCTTCAGCAGTTTTTGGTGAGCCCTACTTCCTCCCGGGGCCTTGTCGTCGACATGTCTATGTATATTTCTCCGAACTCTTAGAGACTCCGTAGACACTAATGTGGGTTGTGTACCTTTTGGGTAGTTGTTGAATTTATTTGTAACCGTGATTCCGTACCATAAACATTGTAATTAGTATGTATGTTTTGGAAGATCAAATATTGGTTACGCTGAAAGAGGAAGATGGACTTAACATTATGAATATATGCTTTTTATTTATATCTTACTAACTCATGTAAGCAATGTATGCTATAAACACGGGGAGAAATGAGTCGGGTAGGAAAGGCTAAACATGCTTGCTTGATCGGGTTCACTCGGTTAGGCGCCGGTCCCGTCCCTCGGTTTTGGGGCGTGACAAACTTGGTATCATATCCTAAGGTTTAAAAGTATCCCGGGATGTCTCGGAGCCGTGTCTAGTAGAGCCCTTCTTATCGGTGTGTTGTCGACCACATCTATAATTAGGGGGCTGCATGGACATTTAGGAATACTACTCTTTATTGTTATTATGTATCGTGTGATGGAGTGAAAGGTGAGGTTGTTTGTCTCTAACTCGTGCATTGTTTCAACTTTCAGTAAATGGCACCCAGGAAGAAAGCTCGACTCGTCCTAGAGGTCGATGCCACCCCGAGTGTGGCCATAAATTCTCATTTTGTTGATGCGGGTGAGGATAATCCCCCGACCATGAATCAACTTAACTCCTCCATTTCTAGCCAAAATATTCCAATTCCTGCTCCAGCGGAGGGTGCCACGATCCCTCCCGCTGATATTCCTGATCCTCCTCCAGCCCCAGCTTCTGGTCCCGGTATTTCTGATGGGGACCTTAGGGGAGCTATTTAGATGTTGACGCAATTGGTGGCCTCTCAGGCCTAGAGATCAAATGTTGCCCCTACGTCCTCTAGCGAGCAAGGGTATTCTTCAGGTTCTAGGGTCAACCAACTTCTTCAGCTAGCCCCTCCAGAGTTCACAGGTACCGACCTCGAGGCTGATCCTCAAGATTTTATCGACGAGATGTAGAAGACCCTCCGAGTCATGCATACTACTGAGACAGAGGGAGTAGAGTTGGCCTCCTATCGTTTGAAGGGAGCGGCATATTCTTGGTTCGAGATATGGGAGGATTCCCGTGAGGAGGGGAGCCCTCCGGCAAGATGGGGCGAGTTTGTAGATGCCTTCATAGATCATTTATTTCCCGCCGAGACTAGGGAAGCCTGTGCTACAGAGTTTGAGGTCCTCAAGAAGAGTAATATGAGTGTGTGGGAGTATCATATGGAGTTCGTGCACCTGTCCAAGTATGCTATTTACATGTTGCCGACAATGGAGGCTAGGGTTCATCGGTTTGTGCAGGGCCTTGGTCCTTTGGTTGTCAATGAAGTTGCTACAGCTGCTCTATATTCCGACATGAATTATGGGAAGACTGTGGGATTCACCCAGGCTATAGAGGCTTGGAAGTTGAAGCTAAGGATGGAGCGAGAAGGTAGTAGCAGTAGGTCCCGGTCAGCGGGCAACCCTGGGGGTTCATTTGGAGGTAGGAGACCAGTCCTCGGGAGAGGGTCGTCAAGGCCATCTTCGTCTTATGCTCAGTCTTCAGCCAGTGCCCCCCCCCCTCAGCACACAGTTATCAGCAGGGAGGTCGCTTTGGGCCCGAATCAGGAAGCAGGACGTTCCATCTTCTGGGTTGATCAGGAGAGAGTTTCCAGCAGCAGCAGAGAACCCTATATCCTAAGTGTGGTAGGTGGCATTCAGGGATCTGCCACCTGGACATGCCATTGTGTTATGGGTGTGGGAGGAGAGGTCATATTCAGAGGGACTGTCATTCATCCAACCAGGGAGAAAGTTAGGACATCGCCCAGCCATCCAGCTCTTCAACTGCTACATCCTCAACGCACCCTCCAGCCCGAGGCCCTCCAGCACTAGCAGGGTGTGGTGAAGCTAGGGGTGGTGCACAGGGTCGGGGAGGACCCGGTCGGTTCTATGCCCTGAGTGGTCGTTAGAGTGCGGAGGCTTCTCCAGATGTTGTCACAGGTATTCTGACTATTCAATCTCATGATGTGTAAGCTCTTATTGATCCCAATTCTTCTTTATCATATGTCACTCCTTTTATTGCTTCAAGTTTTGGGATAGAACCAGAACAACTTCATGAGTCGTTCTTAGTGTCGACTCCGGTTGGTGAATCTATTAAGGCCGCGCGAGTCTATAGGAATTGTGTTTTCACGGTGTATGGTCGGGATACCACGACCGATGTTATTGAGCTAAGAATGGTTGATTTTGATGTAATAATGGGAATGGATTTGCTATATTCGTTCTTTGCTAAACTCGACTGTCGAACCAGAATTATGAAGCTTGAGTTTCCTAATGAACTAGTTATTGAGTGAGAAGGGAATAATATTGTGCCAAGGGGTAAGTTATTTCCTACCTTAAGGCCTCAAAGATGATCAGAAAAGGGTGCATCTACCATTTGTTCTAGGTTGCGGACACCACTTTAGAGGTGCCTGCTCCCGAGTCCGTGCCTATTGTGAATAAGTTCCTTGATGTTTTTCCAGATGAGCTTCCTGGGATTCCACCAGACAGAGAGAAGAGTCGCATGGGCACACAAACAAAGTTAGTGTCATATGGGTTGCATGATAGAAGGTGGCGACAGTTACGACATTAGAAGGATTCTAACTGTAAGTTGTGGCGTGGGAAAGAGGCCTAAAGGGAGGAATGCCCTGGCCTTTGGAGTTATTCAGAGAAAAACTGCCTCAATGGCAAGGAGAGTATTAAGGTATTCACAAGAGCTATAAGTTATGAAAATGATAAAAGAATCAGTCAACATTAGAGGACGAATGTTCCGAAGAGGGGGGGGGGGGGATGTTACGCCGCACAATATTGCATCGATATTACGTCCCGCAATACTACATTACGATGATGTTACGCTTCGCAGTATTAAATTACGACGATGTTGTGCCTTGTGGCATTGTACATTGAATTTGTCGTAAGGAAATTTATATCAGTCCAAGGAAAATATTATTTGGAGATTATAAAGATTATGCTATTTCAAACAAGTGATTAGTAAATTCATGAAGGTGAGAGGGGAAGCAAGTCAAAGAAAATGAATTTTCGTCCAAGTTTGACATATGGGATGAAATATGGACAGAGCTAAAATACTCTATATTTATGGACTAGTGTTATACAAGGTACCCCATGACCACGATAGTAGGATACGTAAAGTGTATTAAGAGAGAGTAGTATTTTAAGTAAATTAAGACAACTTTTAATTATGCAGGAAATTGGTTAATAACCGGGTAACAGGACATTACCTAATTACCTAATAAGTGGATAAAGATTAACTTTCCCCACCCCACCCCCACGTGGCAGTAAAGAACTAACCAACTAAATGATCATGGACATTTTTGATAGGTGGAAACAAAATGGATAACTAAAGACATAACACTTCTTGAAAATGTGACCATCACTACAATTCATAGGTAATGCACTTTAGCAACTAAATTACTTAGAGAATTCTTCAGAATTCCTCCATGACAATACTTTAGGAACTTTTACAATTCTTTTCCTACAAAGACACTGGCATTCTTGTAATCCAAAACATTAGCCATTACGTAAGCACTACAACCAGACGTTGAGAAAGATTTCTTCATTTTCTAACGCTACAATTGATATCTTCAAACAAGATTTCGTGGCACAGTAGCGACGTATAATTTTGCAATTCTAAAGGAGTACGGTGCAATCTTTTTCAAAACTATCATACGGGTTTTTTCTACTCCAGGTATGTATGGCTAACTCTAATCTTCATAATATAAACCCATTTGTGCTCACTTTCCGGGTATGATTCTCTTGTTTGATTCTCTAGGAAATTTATGTGACTTATATGCAAAATTGGGAAATTCTTGCTTCTATGTCGTTCCATGTTACTACCATATCGTTATGATATTTGAGTGTATGAATTATCATCATTATGTTCCCTCTTTTACTGTCTGTGCAATCCTCTTATGTGATGGGTGTGGTATATGTGAAAGGATTGAAATGATATGAAATATGAATCAAGATATTGAATTGACATGAATATGGATCAAAGGATTGGATTGATATGAAATATGAACCAAAAGATTGTAATGATATGAAAGATGAATCAAAGAGTGAAATTATATCTGAAGTGAATCAAAAGATGGAAAATGATAAAAGTGAACTAAAACATTAAAGAAATGATGGGGAATGTCCTAGGTCTAGATGGCCTATCCGGCCAGGCTGGGATCGGACTCCATGGCGTACACATGGAGACATGAAATTGAGATATGATGTTGATTATGGCCTCACTGTTTCAGTTGAGATGGTACAGCCGGTCGGACCGAGTACCAGACTCCGTGTGAACATGCCACGGTGATGATATGAGATATGATGTTGTTGAGGGCCTCGCCTAGGATGGCTTAGCCGGTCGGGCTGAGACCGAAATATGTGTGAAAATGACACGATGGTTCAGTAATAATAATAATACTTGAACTTAAAAGACTTTTAACCAAAAGATGGCAAAACGAGATAAGAAATATGGTGACTCATCTTGGTGTTTTCCTTTTCTTCGGTGAATTGTTATATGATGTCCCTATTTCTATCAATTCATGTTGATGTTTATTCTTTCTAGAGTAGGTATGTTCATACATACTAGTACTATTCAATGGTACTAACGTCCCTTTTTCCGGGGGCGTTACATCTTTTAAATGGATGTAGGTGGTTCTGTACCAGGTGGCGTCGACCGTCGATAGTGGTGCTTTCTCCTCCTCTCTTTAGCAGTTTTTTGTTAGCCCTACTTCCTCCCGAGGCCTTGTCGTCCACATGTCTATGTATATTTCTCTGAACTCTTAGAGGCTCCGTAGACACTGATGTGGGTTGTGTACCTTTTGGGTAGTTGTTGGATTTATTCGTAACCGTGATTCCATACCATAAACATTATAATTAGTATGTATGTTTTGGAACATCAAATGTTGGTTACGGTGAAAGAGGAAGATGGACTTAACATTATGAATATATGTTTTTTATTTATATCTTGCTAACTCATGTAAACAATGTATTCTATAAACACGGGGAGAAACGGGTCGGGTAGGAAAGGCAAAATAGGCTTGCTTGACCGGGTTCACTCGGTTAGGCGCCAGTCTCGTCCCTCGGTTTTGGGGCGTGACATTGCTAGGGATTATGGATTATTGTAGAGTCTAAAGGAACGCAATTAAGGTGGCTAACTCTAATCTTCATAGTATGAACTCGTTGGTGCTCAAATATACTATATGAGTTCCCTTGTTTGATTCTCTAAAGAATTAATGGGTTTTATGTGTTAAGTTGGGAAACTCTTGCTTCCATGTTGTTCTAAGTTACTACCATGTCACTATGCTATTTGAAAGTGTGAATTGTGATTATCATGATTTTTTTTTTATTATGTGTATGAATCCTTATATGTGTTGGTTCTAGTTGATATGAAAGATGAGTATATGAAACGGTTAAAGAGAGGAATGTAACATAAAAGGTTAAATATTCCCAAGTTCCAAGAACTGTATAATAAATGATGGGGAGATATGTCAACTGAATGATTAAATTGATATGGTTATGTCCCAGAGTGAGATGGCTTAGCCGATCGGGCCGAGATCGGACTCCATGATGTACATATGGTGGTAATCGCATTGAAATTATGATATTGGTAATGCCTCACTGTTTTAAGTGATATGGCTTAGCCGGTCGGGCAGAGACCGGACTCCGTGTGAAAACGACATTGTGGTAATTATGAAACTATGATATTGGTAATGTCTCATTGCTTCAAGTGAGATGGCTTAGCCGATCGTGCAAAGACCGGACCCCGTGTGAAACCGACATGGTGGTAATTATGAAACTATAATATTGGTAATGTCTCAATGTTTCAAGTGAGATGGCTTAGTCGGTTGGGCAGAGACCGAACTCCGTGTGATAACGACACGGTGGTAATTATGAAACTATGATGTTGTAATGTCTCACTTGGTATGGCTTAGCCGGTCCGACAGAGACCGGACTACGTGTGAAAACGGTACGGTGGTATATTAAAATTGTGGCACTTGTCTTTAAAGAACTATTATCCAAAAGATGGAAAAACGGAATAAGAAACCATGGTGACTCTTGTTTGTGTTTCCTCTATATCTGTGAATTGTTATTCGATGTCTTTAATTGCATTACTACATGTTTGTTGTTTATTCTATCTAGAGTAGAGTTTGCTCATACATACTGTATTGTTCAATGGTACTAATGTCCCTTTTGTCGGGAGCGCTACATCTTCTTATGGATGTAGGTGGTTCCTTAGCAGGCAGGCTGATCGTAGTTAGCGGCGTTTCTTCTCTCTTGCCACAGCAGTCTTGGTGAGCCCCATTCTTCCCGTGGTCAAGTATTATGCTTGTTTTTCCACTCTTGTATTAGGATTAATTACTATAGTTTGAGGTACTAGATGGAGCCTTATTGCCGACATTTCTATATTTTCAACCAATTATATTTAGAGGCTCCGTAGACAGGTTGTGGGTGGTGTCGGGTATTGGAATTAAATCAGAAATATTGGTGTTTGGCAAATATGTTTTTCATTGTATCTATGTAATTGTAACATTTTGGATATTATGGCTGAAACCGTTAATGAAAACAAAATGGAAGTTAATGAAATATTTATAAAGCGTGATTAGTAGAACTTATCTCCTATATATATTCATAAATTAGTTTGGTTAGAATGAAACTTAACATGCTTGCTCAGTGGGGTTTACTCGGTTGAGCGTTGGCCTCATCCCTCGGTTTTGGGGCGTGACAAACTTGGTATCAAAGCCTATGGTTTTAAAGTGTCCTAGGATGTCTCGGAGCCGTGTCTAGTAGAGACCTTCTTATCTATGTGTTGTCGACCACATCTATAATTAGGGGGCTACTTAGACATTTAGGAATTTCACCCTTCTTTGATACTCCAATCGTGTGATACAGCTCAAGATAAGGAGTTAGTTTTCTCTCCAAGCCTTACTCTCAAAATGAGTAATCTTGATACCATAATCCGCGAGTTTGAAGTCATGAGGAGGGAATGATCTCCCCATTGAGTCTGAAGGAGATTGCCCAAGGGCTTGTTAGGAGAATGTATTGAGTCGTGGGGGGATTGGTAGAACCTATCGCTAAGAGAGGAGTACCCTTGTCCCTATTAATGTCACTGCACCACCAAATCCTATAGTATATCGGTATGGTACCAACATACGTTACAGATTTGGAGTCGAGGGGCATCGATTAAGTCGCCTCCCTATCAACCTAAAGCCATTAAGTCAGTCACTCCTTGGTGCATCCTGGAGTTCTCATAAGCATGGTCTTGACAAGACATTCACAAAACATTACATGTATCTACTCTTTGAATGAGATCTGCTATTTATTGAGTCCACTCCACCACAAATTAACTTATTTGCAATATCTTATGATGTTGAGCTCTGTAATCATGTCCTTGAATTGAGTTACAACTATAGAACTACTACTTCCCTCATGCCTTCCCAGACTCTCAACAAGGGACTATGCCCAAAGAATTTCTTATCGAATGAATGGATGAATATCATATTTTCGCACAAAATAAAAAGATTTCTTTTCTCGACCCTTTTTATTCTTCTATAATTCAAAAGCGTAGGCCATTTTTCTTCTAGTTTCGGCTTCAATCTTAATGTGGACATAGTATCATAGTGAAGATCTTGCTTTGTTTCATCATCATCTCTAGTATGGTAGTGCTCTCGATCTATCTTTGTTGAGGCTTTAATTTTGGGCTTAGTGGTCCGAATCGGCAAGATTTTTATTTGTTTGGAGAGAATCTACCTCTTCTCTAACAGGTTATTTTCTGGATTTGGTCTGCTCAATTACTTTTAATACTACTAAATCTCCATCGAAGCTAGGGTCTATCGAGCCTCCATGTAGTTGGATCATGCAACTTATTCTTGTTGCTCATCTTATTCTTGAAGGTTGTTCTTCTTCTAGTTGTAAGGAAGACGAGCATTTTCCCTCCTCTTTTGGTTTGCATAATACTTGTTTGAGTGTTGTTATATGTTAATTTCTCTATGTTGCTACGAATTCAACTGATTTTAATGTTAGTAGTGGCTCCACTAGCCGTGAGGCTTTTGAGTTTACTCCTATAGACCTCAAGTCCTCTTTCTGTTAATTCCTCCAATATACCTGGCCTTCCCCTGGTTGTTGTCCTATTTGTTTCCAATTCCAATTTTGGTTTTTGAAGGAAAATCATAATTGTGTCTTGGGCATCCTGAAATAAGGTTTTCGTTACCGATGGTAATCCACCCGAATCCCTTTGCCAATTTAGCTGAATCCAGGAAATGGGATAGATGCAACAATACTTTTACTTTCTGGTTAACTAGTTTTCGGTCCTCTGATATTACTGGGATTTTCAGTATTCTGACATAACTAAAGAAAGATATAGAATTATTGGTGGAAAGACAAGTCCATCCATCCTCTTACTTTAACTACGAATCTGCTTCATTCACTATCAGCTATATTATCCCTTCCCAATCCTATCCCCCTTAGAAGCAATATCCTTAAAGGTTGAACTCTGAACCAAAAAGAGTAGCTCTAATTTGAAAATACTTCAATATATATGGTTATCGGATCAATAAATGCCACAAATTATATGGGTTCCCACCTCATTTTAAGTTCATCACTGGTTGAGAGTATGTTGCAATTGCTGAAATTGAATGACCTTCCTCCAATGATGGATCATCTATACATGTGCAAATCCAACAATTCTCTTCTCAGCCTAACTCTCGCTTTTAGTTTTGGGTTCACCAAGGAGCAATACACCTAGTAACACATTCATATGTCAAGCCTTTCTCTCGGCCAAGTCTTATTGCATCTCCCCAATTTAGCTGGTAATAGTTAGTTCTGTGGAAGGGTGTTGTAATGATTCATTGTGAAGTAGAGTTGTTAAACATAGTCGGATTTTTGAATCCTAGAGCTATACGTCACGTGACTACATACCGAGATCTCCTTTCTAAAATTTAGCTCCTCGTAATCCCTTATATTATCACCCTTCCTAAGTGGTTACAATTTAAAGGTCACTTCTATAGGCTCTCTTACCTTCTCTTCATTTACCTTGCATCATGTGTGGTTTGTCCATATTTTTCAATACGATACTATCTCAATTGCTCGACTAGTTATCCAACTATATGATTTGATTTAATTAACCTCACTTTTATTCACTCTACAAGCCCCTTGAGAGTGGGTAAATCTCCCTTTACTACAGACTTCTAATGTTTTCAACTCAATTTAAGCGGTTGATTCCAAATGGTGCTCTTTAGTTATGCTGCCTTACTATCCATTTCATCTGGTAACTCTCATTATAAATATAATTGCATGATTTTTTGGCATCAAAGAGGAAGTCTCATGGCATCAAGGATTGTGACATGTTCCTTTTGTTAGAATAAAAGATAGTGTTTGTGTTCCTTGTAAGATTTTCTTCTAAACAAACATCTACCCGCTCTGCTTGTCCATGTGACTAGATAACTCATGCTACCTTTCTCCAATTAGTACATTAAGACTTCTCACCCTTTCAGACTTATTCATATGGGCACTTTGCGGCCTTATTCTACACCTACTCATAACGGTTTTAAGTACATTCTCACCGTTGTTGACAGTTTTTCTAGAGCTACATGTACTCGTCTCGTAGGTCCTAAAAGTAATGATTTATCTATAATTCAAGCTGATAATTCCATGGGTCAAACTCAATTTGAGATCAAGTGTGTCCCATTTTCAAGTCTTAGATGGGTCAAATTGGATGGGTTACGTGGCCTTCTGCTCACTCGGCTACTACGATAATTGACAACGTCCTTGTCACGTATGGGGAATTTTGCTACCTCCGGCATTCCACCGCCTTAGGAAGGGTTAGATTGTTCGAATTATGATAATCTCATAAGTAGATGACTTCTTTTCCCATCCTCATGCGCTTGTATCATAGAGTCCTTGTGATGACCGAAAAAGGGGTCATCTTATGTGCATCTAATTTGGATTGTGTTCCGAGGCCCGAAAGCCTCCATTAATCTCACCTCGATGTGAATGCGCAGCCCGGGCGCGTAGCCGGGAAGCCTTTGTAGAAAAAATTGATTAAGAGTTAAATTTGTGATAATTAATTGAATAAAGTTGACTTTCGTCAACATTTTTGGTTAACAGACCTGGATCCGTGATCCGACGGTTCCGGAAGGTCCGTAGGAAATATGGGACTTGTGCGTATGCCCGGAATCGAATTCTGAGGACCCAAGTCCGGGAAATGAATTTTTAAAGAAACTTATTTTATGAAAATATTAAAGGCTTATGAAAATGAACCTTGATGTGAAACATGTGCTGCCGGGCCCGTATTATGATTTCGGAGCCCGGAACAGGTTCAATATATGTTATATAAGTTATCTGTGAAATTTGGTGTAAAATGGACTTGATTTGATTGGTTTCGGATAAAATGAGGAAATAATTGGAGTTAATGAAGTTTTGAGAAATCTCATAGAATTTGAAATTTAGTTTGGAATGTGATTTTATGTTCCCGAGGTCCGATTGAAATTCTGAGACCAGGAATAGTTCCGTTGTGTCATTTATAACATGTCTGCAAATTTTGAAGTCATTCCGAGTAGTTTAGGCCGGTTCGGCACGTTGAAGTGAATTCTAGAATTTCAAAGTTCTTAAGTTTGATTAATTTGGTTTTGGGGTTTGATTTTTGAGTTCCGTTGTTGTTTTTCATGTTCCAAGAGTTCGAGCGAGTCAGTATCACAAATACAGACTTGCCGGTGCTTTTGGATGGGGTCCCGAGGGGCTCGGGTGTATTTTGGACCCCCAGGAGCTAAGTTAGAAAACCAAAAAATATGTTGTCTGGTTTCCTTCTCTACGATCGCAGAAGGTGGGTTGCGATCGCGGAGAAGGATTTTGCTGGACTGTCAATTGCTCTATGCGATCGCAGCTTCCCCTTTGCGATCGCAGAGGTCTGGGTTCCACACCTTCGCGATCGCAGCCCGTTTCTTGCGATCGCATTGAGTAGCATCTGGGCCGGGTAAGTTTGTCCTACGCGATCGCAGGACCTCTGCCGCGATCGCAGAGGTCCGGCCAGTTGGCCTTCGCGATCGCAGGCCCGGTGTCGCGATCGCAGTGAAGGTTTTCCTGGGCAGTACTTAAATGTCCAATTACGGGATTCTTCTTCATTATTCAATACCCAACCTCCATTAGAGCTCCTCCAAGCTAGGGAAAGGACTGCCCAAGTTCAAACTCATCAAGGTAAGTGATTCCTAGTCCGTTTTTCATGACTTTTAACATCAAATTCAAATAAAATCCTCTTCCAATTATCTTAAAATTCATAGGAATTGATAGAAAAATGTGGGGTTTTGGGAAAAATAGTGAAACTTCATTTTTAGCCAAAACAATTCCAAAATATATGTAATTACGATCCTTAGGCTTCGGGTAGTTCATTCCTTCGAAAATTTCCGGAATTTGGCCATGAGAGGCCGGGGTTGGAAATTGAGAATTCTTCAAGAATAGCGATTTTATTGAATAACTAAGATGAGTTATCACATTGTACATGCATTGATGTTATTATATATCTTTTGACTAGTTGCAAGTCCTCGGGTATAGAATTCGGAGTTTCGGGCGCAATTGTGGTCCGAGGGGTAGATTCGACACGAGGTGAGTCTCCTTTCTAACCTTGTAAGAGGGAATCGTCCCCATAGGTGATGTACATGCTATGTTTGACTTGTTTGGGGGCTACGTACGCGCCAAGTGACGAGAGTCCGTACGTAGCGGCTATTATTGTTATGTCCGGGTAGTTAGGCCCACATCATGCCTTGTATGTTTTCTTGCAATGCCTTAAATATGTTTCTTTCTTTTCGTTGAAATGCTCTTATGATTTATTGTAATGCTATATTTCCTACGAAATTATGTTTTTTTGCATCATGTTGTTCTTCTGAGGTCCATTGAAATGAAATTGTAAAATATAAGGGAGCGGGCCGTACGCCACGGTAGATTTGAAATGAAATTGTGAAATATAAGGGAGCGAGCCGTACACCACGGCGGATTTGAAATGAAATTTTGAAATATAAGGGAGCGCGCCGTACGCCATGGCGGATTTGAAATGAAATTGTGAAATATAAGGGAGCGGGCCGTACGCCATGGCGGATTTGAAATGAAATTGTGAAATATAAGGGAGCGGGCCGTACGCCACGGCAGATTTGAAATTAAATTTTGAAATATAAGGAAGCGGGTCGTACGCCACTGCGGATTTGAAATGAAATTGTGAAATATAAGGGAGCGGGTCGTACGCCACGGGGAATTTAAAGAATTTGTGATTTTTGTTTCATTCGGTGGTCTTACTCTTGAAAGTGCATTATTGTTTAAGTTCAGTAGTTGTTTGGATTTCTATGCTTTTATTATATGTACTTGCTGCTTATTTCCCTGACATGCCTACTGTATTTCATCATATTTTATCACATGTTACTACTGCTGGACCCTAGTGAGTATCGAGTTGACCTCTCGTCACTACTTCTTCGATTTTAGGCGAGATACTCACTGGGTACATATTTATTTAATATGTACTCATGCTGCACTTTCTTTTCTTTTCTGTACTTGACTGTACAAGTCCGGAGGCTGGCACGTCTAACTATCAGGCCGGCGCTAGATATTGATACCGTGGTCGTACTTCTCCGTGAGCTGCTTTCTCGGCGACTTCCTAGATGCACCCTGGAGCTCTTTTGTTACATTTCTCCGCTCATTTCATTCAGACGGAGACTCTGTATATATTGTAGTCATTGTATATTCAGTAGTTGCCCATGACACTCGTGACACTAGTTCCTGGCACACACGCGTAGTGTATATTTATATTTTGGGGTTTTGGGATGTATATCTATGTATGCATTTTATTTCAGCTTGTATCTACTAGGATTTCACTTCCGCTCAAGGCTAGTATCATGTTTGTCGTTATAAATTGGGAATCTTTGACTGTTTAACTAGATGGGAAAGGTATCACTTGGTGTAATTATTGTTGGCTTGACTAACCCCGCCGTTGGGCGCCATCACAACTCGGAGTGGGATTCTGGATCGTGACAACGTGGTATCAGAGCTCTAGGTTCACGTAAGTCTCACGAGTCATGGGCAGGCCCAGTAGAGTCTTGCGGATCGGTACGGAGACGTCTGTACTTATCTTCAAGAGGCTATGGGGTCTTAGGAAACTTCCTTTTATTCTTATCCTGTCGTGCAATCTATGATGTACTCAAATTATTCTTCCATTCTATCGCAGATGGTGAGGACGCGTGCTGCCCATGTTCCTGGTCCGGGAGAGGCCGCTGCCCCAGCTGCCCAAGATCGGGGTAGGGGCAGGGGTAGAGCACCTATCGAGGCAGGGGTCGAGGACGTCCCAGAGCTACGCTAGGGGAACCACCAGAGGACCCTATTATAGAGGAGCATGATGAGGTGCCTCCAGTAGCACCTGCTCCAGTGGATTTCATGACGGGGCCAGGCTTCCAGGAGGTCATGGGTCGTATGCTAAGATTCATGGACACTATGTCTCAGGCTGGTTTATTTCCAACCGACCCTGCCACTTCTCAGGCGGGAGGGGGAGTCCATACCCCTACCGCTCAGGCCATAGGCCAGGCAACAGCAGCACGTCATACCCCGGGCACACCGCCCGTTGGAGGGGTTCAGCCCGTAGTAGTAGCCCCAGAGCCCAGGCCAGTTGCAGAGGGTGACCAGCAG
>ML249495.1:102641-118713 GCA_005239495.1 Nicotiana undulata | reverse complement strand
TTCAAAAACCTTTATCATTTTCAGAAAACAATTTTCTTTAAAAATTTATTTCTCGGGCTTGGGACCTCGGAATTCGATTCCGGGCATACGCCCAAGTCCCATATATTCTTACGGACCCTCCGTGACCATCAAATCACGGGTCCGGGTCCGTTTACCAAAATGTTGACCAAAGTCAACTTTATTCATTTAATTGTTACAAAAATTCCATTTTCATCAAAGTTTCACATAGAAGCTTCCGGGCTACACGCTCGGGCTACGCACGCATATTGAGGTGAGATTAACGGAGTCTTTCGGAGCCTCGGAACATAGATTTGGCTGAATTTACTTAAGATGACCTTCTGGGCCATCACAGGTTTCCTCCACAATATGCATAACGAAGATCAAAAGTAGAATTACGAACATCAAAACTCTCATAATTCCAAGATGCCATGTCTATCAGATCAAAAATAAAAATTTATAAATAAATAAATAATCAAATACACGAAAACAAAAATAAAAGTTCAAACTTGCAACCTAGAAATATGTACACCTACAGCTACACCGTTAGTTCCCCGGCAACGACGCCAAAATTTGATCACACCCAACTGTGCCTTATAAAAAGGACAAAGCGGTCGTTGCAAATATAATTCAGTTTACAAGTCCGGAGTCGAATCCCACAGAGAACTAAGGCTTAGCTACAGTTGTACACTATCACCAAGAATACAAGCTTGAACAAAACTTATAGATATTAAGATTATTTTATTTAACTAATTAACTAACAAATTAAAATAGTAAATTAACACTAAAGATACTACGGGTTGGAGAAAAGATTAAGGAGGTCTAGAGTTACGATTTTCTCAATTGTCGGAATCCTTCTCTCTACGTTTTCTATAATTTTACCTAAGTATTCTCTACCGATCATGAGCGCTCTGCGTGTTATAATTCTCTCCCAAGTAACTACCATAATTTTCTAGACATATTCTCCCGAATTACGCTAGCTGGAATTACGTACGGCTCACTTAGATCGCACTCAAGGTTTCGTTACATAATCTCACCTTTAAACCCTCTGTATTGATCCCTCATATACATTAGGAGTGATGTTATTCAACAACTACCTAAATATGCACTCTCTCCCGAGTAATACACACTAAATAGGCACAGTCGAGTGAGAGCTCTTCAACCCTCTAAACGTAGTTGAACAAGTAGAGAAATCCAACGGCTCAATTATATAAAAACATAACAAGAATTTATCCTACAAAAGGTTCCATCAAAACCCTAGATAACAAATTAGATATTCATAATAGTATGTAAAAATACAATACTAAAAATCATAACCAACAATGAAAAGTTAGAGTGAAGGTTCCTTTCGAGGATGATGAGGTCGTATTGACAAAGAATAATATTTTTGTGGGAAATAGATATTGTAACCATGGTTTATTTGTGCGTAATGTTTCTGATACTAGCACGAAAATGCATCTTCTTCTGCTTATATGGTTGAGTCTATCTCTTATGGCATGCTAGACTGGGACATGTTAATGTCGCGTATCTAAAGAAAATGCAGTCACTAGGATTAATATCTGGTTTAGAATCAAATAATATTAACAAGTCTGAAATATATGTTGACGCTAAAAGTACTTGAAAGACTTATTTTTTCTATAAATAGAGAAATTAAATTATTATCCTTGATTCACTCTGATTTAGGTGATTTAAAGAACACTATGACTAAAGGTGGTAAAAGATATTATGTGACTTTTATTGATGATTTTTCTAGATATACTAAGTCGTATTTGCTTAGAAATAAACATAATGCTTTTAATGCTTTTATTTCTTATAAAACAGAGGTTGAAAATCAACTTAGTAGAAATATCAAGAGAATTAGATATGATAGAGATGGTTTATCTTTAAATGAATTTGTGAAAAGAATGAAATTATTCATGAAGTAACTATGTCTTATTCACCTGAGTCAAAGCGAGTATCTAAAAGGAAAAATAGAACATTGAAAGAGATGATGAACTCTATGTTAGTTAGTTCTAATGCTCCTGATAATTTGCGGGGTGAAGCTATTTTATCTGCACATCACTTACAAAATAGAATACCACACAAAGAAACTGACAAAACTCTGTATGAAATGTGGAAGGGTTATAAACCTAACTTAAAATATTTAAAAGTGTGGGGGTGCCTTGCTAAAGTCCTTTTGCCTGAACCTAAAAAAAAATAGGTTCTAAAAATGTTGGCTGTATACTTATTGGATATGCTAAACATGGTGTTGCATATAGATTTTTTATTTTAAAAAGTGATGTTCTGTATTACAATACTATAACTGAGAAAAAGAATGTTGAGTTCTTTGAATATATTTATCCACTATATGATAAAATTTCTCATACACCTATTAAAAGAAATAATAAAATTACCTCTAACGAGAAACTGAGAAGGAGAAAAAGGCCTAGGAAGGAATATTTCTTTTATGAAAATAATTTTCAAACTTTTCTTGTTGATAATGAACCATCAAATTATTTTGAAGTTGTATCTTCTTTTGATGTTGAATATTGAAAAGAGGCAAAAAATTGAAATTGATTCCATTATGAAAAATAATACATGGATTTAGTTGATTTACCTCATGGTGCAAAACCTATTGGTTGTAAATGGATTTTCCAAAAGAAATTAATTCTAATGGTTCTTTATATAAATATAAAGCTCGATTAGTGGCAAAAGGATTTTCTCAAAAATAAAATATAGATTATTTTGATACATTTGCACCAGTGACTAGAATATCTTCTATTCAATAGTTGCCTTATCAGTTCATAAGTTTTTTATCCACCAAATGAATGTTAAAACTACTTTTCTAAATAGTGATTTAGAAGAAGAAACTTATATGGTTCAACCTGAAAGTTGTGTCATTCTTGGACAAGAAAATAAAGTTTGTAAATTATCAAATCTCTTATGGCCTTAAACAAGCTCCTAAACAGTGGTATGAGAAAGTTTGAACAAGTCATACTGAATTACCGAGAGACGGTTTTTCCTCAGTTGAGGTTGATAAATGTGTTTATTCAAAAGTGATAGATAATGATTATGTGATAATATATCTATATGTAGATGACATACTTATATTTGGTGCAAGCTTAAATATTGTGCAAAGTACTAAATTATTCTTGTTTGCTAATTTTGATATGAAAGATCTGGTGAAGTAAATAAAATACTGGGAGTTAAAGTTATAAAGAGTGAAGATGAAATAATGTTGTCACAAGAACATTATGTTGAGAGACTTCTTAAGAAGTTTGAATATTTTAACTTCACATCTGCGAGCACTCCTTTTGATACTAACTCTCAGTTGAAAAAGAATATTAGTGACCCAGTTGCTCAGTCCAAATATGCTCAAATTATTGGGAGTATGATGCATTCAATAAAATTTACAAGGTCTGATATAGCTTATGTCGTGTGTAGACTGAGTAGATATACTCATAATCCCAACAACGAGCATTGGTCTGCATTAGCCAGACTAATGAAATATTTGAGAGGAATCATGAATTATGGTATCTTATATAGTGGATTTCCTTCTACTTTAGAAAGGTACAATGATGCAAACTGGATATCTGATTCAGATGAGACAAAATCCACTAATGGTTATGTATTCACCTTTGGTGGTGGTGCAATATCGTGGAAATCAGCTAAACAAATGATCATAGCTAGACCGACTATGTAATCAGAGTTTGTAGCTCTGGAGTTAGCTGGTTCTGAGGCCGAGTAGCTAAGAAACTTCTTAGTTAATATCTCTTCAATAAAGGGCGTATTGCATTCTCTGTCTATGCATTGTAATTGTCAAGTGCCAATAGCTATTGTAAAGAATAAATATTAAAATTGTAAAAGTAGACACATGAAATTGAAATATGATGTCATAAAGCAATTGCTGAAAGATGGAATAATTTTCGTCAATTATGTGACGTCAGAAGTTAATTTGGCCTATCCTATGACTAAACCTGTGGGAAGAAAATTAATTCTTCAAACCTCAAAATAGATGGGGTTAAGGACGACATGTTGTCGATAGAGATGGTAACCCAACCTATGTGATTGGAGATTGATAATAGGCTAAAATTGCATAGTTTAGAGCATATTTATACTCTAACTTAATGATGCTTCACTATCTTAAGTGTGTTAAAAGATGATAAATTGGCTCTGATGGTGATTTTTGTGTTTCACAGGAGTACAATACACTAATGAGGACTTATGATGGTGATTTGGTCAAAAACTGAAGAAGAATAGGCCATGAGGTATTTTCTGGGCGACTTGAAGGCTGAAGATTCATCGAGGCAGTAAGAAACATCATTAGCACGGGTTGTAGCACGTCATTAGCGCGGGCTGTAGCGCGTCATTAGCGCGCCCGCGCTAGTTCAACAAACAAAGGCAGTGAAGAACCCCATTAGCGCCGGCTGTAGCGCGGCCGCGCTAGTCCAGATTTTCGGAGGCAGTGTAAAACAGGCATTAGCGCATGATTAGCGCACCCGCGCTAGTCCAGAAGCGGGAATTAGAAGCTGAAGGGTATTTTTGGGAAGTCAAGGCCAATCCACTCAACCTATAAAAGTTACAATTCGTCCAAAGGAGTAGTTTATCAAGGTTTAAAGTTTAGAACAGGAAAAGTAAGGGCAAGAGGCAAGGAGGCAATTGGGCATCAATCCATATTTCCTTCTTTTGTGATTTTACCCTTGATCATGAATTCGTTTGTAGTTTTTATCATTGTTATGAGTAGATAACTTTTCTAATCTAAGGTTTTGGTGGAACCCGTTGGGGGATGAACTTATTGTGATATTAATATAGTTTTGGTTGGTTGTTAATCTCTATTTGTTCAACTACGTTCTTGTTGTAGTTGATTGAAGGGCCCTCAATTAGCTGTTCCTATTTATTATGTATCTACTTGATAGAGAGTGCATATTTAGGTAGTTGTTGGAACAATATTACTCCCGGAGTATAGGAGAGAGTCATAATCGAGGGTTTAGAGGTTGGATTAGAGATAACGATACCTCAAGTGCAATCTAAAGTGAACTGTAATGCAATCTAGCTAGCATAACTTGAAAGAGTGTGTCTAGTAAATTATCATAATTACTTGAGAGAAATTTATGATAACTGGAGTGTTCATGATTGATAGAGACAACTAAGTCAAAACTATAGGAAGTATACAAGAAGGAATTTCACCAACGGGGGGAACCATAACCTTAGACCTTTATTCCAATTGTTTAAACCTTATTGTTAGTTAATCTTTAGTTTATTATTTCTGTTCAGCTGTAGTAGTAGAAACAACACAAAGTGATATTCATAACGTTTGAGAAAATTGATTATTGCGAATTTGGTAATCTAACAACAACATTTGATATGTTGATTCCCTGTGGGCTTCGACTCTCGGCAAAATACCTGGATTATATTTATAACGCCCGCTTAGTCTTTTAGTAGACATAGTTGAGCGTGATCAAATTTTGGCGTCGTTGCCGGGGAGTTAACGGTATTATCAAGTGTATTTGGATGAAAATACAAAAATTCCTAAGTATAGTCAATTTTCTTTGATTTCATACATATATTGAATTTCTAATGTTTGTTAAACAGATGGTACAGGTGCATTCCTAGAAACTCTTCGAGAACTGGTGACGTATTCGAAGCCTTACCAGTCCCCAAAAAAGTTTTCAAGGCCTTGAACAGGGCCAACCGGAGAAGAAAGAAACAACCATTCATTGAACACATTGAAACAGACATGGCAGACCTGAACGATAGGAACAAAAATAATAATGGGGAATATGTGGTTGACCCAGCCGGACACATTGCAGCGCTTAGGGTGCCCATTGCACCTGAGGCGCCCTTATATGACTGGGCACAACTCACAGCGGAAAATATGGCCACCACCATCATGGTCCCGCAGATAGAAGTTGAGTCCTCCAAATCACAAATAATATGCTGCACTTGTTGCAGAATAAGGGGTTGTTTTTGGGGTCATACATTGAGGATTCCCAGCAACATTTGAAGAAATTCATGTCGATCTGCAAGACACAGAGGCAACCAAACGTCACTCCAAAGGAAATAAGACTGTTGTTGTTTCCGTTCTCAGTGACAGGAGTAGCCTAGACTTGGCTCAACTCGCTCCCTATCAATTCTATTACTACATGGGAGGAGTTGGTCAAGAAGTTTTTCAATAAATTCAATCCACCGAATAAGACAGCGCAAAAAATTGATGAGATCTTGAGCTTCAGGCAGAAGCCTATAGAGACACTGCAGGAGACATGGGAACGGTTTAAAGGGATGCAGGTAGTCTGTCCTCACCATGGCATTCCAGAATAGATGTTGGGGAAACAATTTTATATGGGTTTGGCTGATGGTGTGAAAGCTAATGTTGATGCTTCAGCTGGTGGAGCATTCCTGAGTAAAACATGGAGAGAAAGCTAGGCTTTACTTGATAAAATGGCACAAAATCCAGGGTGGATGACCAGGGTTGCACCTATTACCCCAATCGTTCACTTAGTGCCATTAGATCCGTCCAACTCTATTGCTCAAAATATGGCAACTTTGATGACATAGATGAGCTTACTTACGAAGTAGGTAGAGGAGTCAGGGCAGAAGCAGCAAGTTCATATCGTAGATACTACCAATGGGGGATTATGCACATATTGCATTAGCCAACCAATTGGTAATCAGTGGAATGCAGACTGTGATCATCTTCACTACCAGGAGAATATGAATTATGTGTCCAATTATTGAGGCCAGAGACAGGGTGGATAGAATTGGGGTCAGCAAGTTCAGCCGTACAGACCACCTCATCAGCAGCATAACAATGGCAACATGGGTGCCATGAGACCTCATGGTAATGTGGCACCATACCAAAAGCCACAAGGGTTTAACAATCAAAATCAGCAGCAAGCATACCACCCCCCTCAACAACAACATGGGGGGAGGCAAGAAGATGGGTTTTCCAGGCTTGAAGCGATGATGCAACAGGTGATTGGGTCGACTACGAAAATGAGTGAGAGAGTAGATGAACATGACGCAGCTATTAAAAATATTCAAGTGCAGTTGGGCCAGATATCTATGTCAGTGAACAATCTTCCTCTTGGGACTTTATCTGCAGACACTCAGGTGAATCCTAAGGATCAGGGCCCGAAGGAGATGATGGCAGTGAGTCTCCGCAATGGCGGGGACTTAGACTTGGAACAAGAGTTGGCCCGTGAAAGCAGGCAGGTAGAGACACTAGTACCAGTGCCAATCGAAATTGATGATTCCACAAATTTGACCAAGGTAATAGTGCAAAATGCTGAAGGAGAACCTAGAGGGCAAAGTGAGGTTGAAAAGGAAGTAGAGATAACCCCAGAGCCAGTAGTTGAGGTGGTAGTTGAGAAAGAAAAATCCCAAATCACTGGGAAGAAGAGACCACCAACACCATTCCCTCAAAGGTTGGCAAAATACCAAAAGGATGAGCAGTATAAAAAGTTCTTGGATATGCTGAATCAGCACAAAAAGTTCTTGGATATGCTGAAGCAGATACAGGTAAACATTCCTCTGATTGATGCACTGAAAGAGATGCCTGGGTATGCGAAGATGATGAAGGACTTGATGTCCCGGAAGTTTGATTTCCGAGACTTGGCGACTGTGACTTTGACTCAGACTTGCAGTGATGTGGTAACATGACCAATTGCAGAAAAGTTGTCTGATCCAGGGAGTTTTACAATTCCCTGCACCATTGGCAATTTTGCTTTTTCCAAAGCACTGTGTGATTTAGGGGCCAGCATTAATCTAATGCCCGTGGCCATTTCTAAAAGACTAGGTATTGGTAGAGCCAGACCAACTTCCATGTTGTTGCAGCTAGCTGATAGGACAGTGAAGAGACCGTCGGGTATTCTGGATGATGTCTTGGTGCAAGTGGGGAAGTTTGTGTTCCCTGCTGATTTTGTGATACTAGACTGTCGAGTGGATGAGGAGATTCCCATAATCTTGGGAAGGACATTTTTGTCCACAGGCAGAGCCCCCATTGATTGTGAGACTGGGCAGCTCAAGATGAGGCTTAATGATGAAGAAATCACATTCAATGTGCAGCAATCTATGAGGCGACCGAGTGAGTTTGCCAACTGTTCTCTAATTGATGTTGTGGATGTGATAGTGGAGGAATAAGATGCGTCCTTAACTATTGAGGACCCCCTTGCTGCATGTTTAATGAATTTAGATGAGGAAAATAGGGAGGAATTGGCAGAGTGGGTGTTAGCAATTAAAGGTTAAGGGTTTTGGTCGAGGGCTCTCGAGTTTGAACCATTGCACTTAGAGTAAAGAGAGAGCCCGCCAGCCAATCCCTCTGTGGAAGAACCACCCAAACTAGAGTTGAAACCATTGCCAACCCATCTCAGGTACGCATTTCTAGGCCCTAATTCTACGCTACATGTTATTATCTCATCAAGTTTGTTAGATGTGCAGGAAGATCAGTTGTTACAGGTACTCTATGAGTGCAAGACTGTCATTGTACGGACCATGGCAAATATCAAAGGGATCAGCCCAGCGTATTGCATGCACAAAATTATCCTGGAAGAGGGACACAGACCTTCCAGGGAACACCAAAGGCGCTTGAATCCAAACATGAAGGAAGTTGTGAAGAAATAAATCATCAAGTTGTTAGATGCGGGAATCATTTTCCCTATCTCTGACAGCAACTGGGTTATCCCAGTGTAATGTGTTCCGAAAAAGGGTGGCATGACGGTTGTAAAGAATGACAAAAATGAGTTGATATCTACAAGAACCGTCACGGGCTGGAGAATATGCATGGATTACAGAAAGCTGAACCTTGCCACCCGAAAGGACCACTTCCCTTCATTGATCAGATGCTCGACTGGCTTACAGGGAGGTCTCACTTTTGTTTCCTAGACGGGTACTAGGGGTACAACCAGATTTCAATTGCCCCGGAAGACAGGGAAAAGACCTCATTCACATGCCCCTATGGGGTGTTTTCCTTCAGGAAGATGCCATTCGGCCTCTACATTGCACCTGCAACATTTCAATGGTGCATGATGGCCATATTCACAGACATATTCATGGATGATTTCTCAGTAGTGGGAAATTCATTCGATGAGTGCTTAGCAAATCTGACCCGTGTACTCAAGAGGTGCATCGAGACGAACCTTGTGCTTAACTGGTAGAAGCGCCATTTCATGGTACAAGAAGGGGGTGTCTTGGTGCAATTGGTGTCGAGTAAAGGAATTGAGGTGGACCGAGCGAAAGTAGATGTGATTGAAAATCTCCCACCTCCCACATCAATGAAAGCTATACGTAGCTTCCTTGGGCATGCTGGGTTCTACCAGCGATTCATCAAAGACTTCTCCAAGATGGCTAACCCCCTCTGTAAGTTTCTTGAAAAAGATAACCCCTTTGTGTTTTCTGATGATTGCAGGGTGGCGTTTGAGGAGCTTAAGAATCGGCTAGTCATGGCACCAATTATCATTGCACCCGACTAGGAGCAACCGTTTGAACTCATGTGCGATGCCCGTGACTGTGGGAGCCGTGTTGGGTCAGTGAAAAGATAAAATAATGCACCCAATTTACTACGCAAGTAAGACTTTGAGTGGAGCTCAGCTGAACTACAAAGTGACCGAAAAGGAGATGTTGGCAGTAGTGTTCTCCTTTGAAAAGTTCAGGTCTTACTTGATCGGGTCGAAGGTGATTGTGTACAATGATCACGCAGCCATCAGATACTTGGTTGAAAAGAAAGAGTCTAAGTCGCTCCTAATTCGTTGGGTGTTGCTTCTTCAAGAATTTGACTTGGAAATTCGTGACCGAAAGGGCACGGAGAACCAAGTCGCTGACCACCTGTCACGTCTGGAAGGTGCTGAGAATGCAATTAAATCTGAGGATATTCTGGAAGACTTTCCAGATGAGCAGCTGCTAGCCACGAGTGTGGAGGATGTTCCATGGTATGCATACATTGAAAACTACCTGGCAAGTGGTATTGAACCGTACGAACTCTCTTCTTTCCAAAAGAAAAGGTTTTATCGTGATTGCCGCAATTACTATTGGGATGAACCTCATTTGTCTAAAATTTGCATTGATAACATTATGTAGGTGTGTCCCCGAGATAGAACAATTTTCTGTTTTGCAGGCTTGTCACGCATCACCATATGGAGGACATTTTGGAGGAGTTCGGACAGCAGCTAAGGTGCTAGAGGCCGGGTTCTGCTAGCCTACTGTGTTCAAAGATGCTCACCAATGGGTGAAGGGCTGTAATGAATGTCAAAGGACGGGGAACATATCCCGTCGTCATGAGATGACCATGAATCCAATACAAGAAGTGGAAGTGTTTGATGTATGGGGGATAGACTTCATGGGTCCCTTTTGTCATCTCTTACGGCAATAAGTACATACTTGTTGTTGTAGACTACATGTCCAAATGGGTAGAAGATGCAGCGTTCCCCACCAATGATGCAAGAGTGGTGGTGGGGTTCTTGAAGAAAAACATATTCACCCGGTTCGGGATTCTAAGGGCCATTATTAGTGACGGAGGCACTCACTTTTGCAATTGTGTCCTCGAAAAGCTACTGGCCAAGTATGATGTGCGCCACAAGGTGGCTACCCCTTATCACCCTCAAACGAGCGGGCAGGTTGAGGTATCAAACCGTGAAATCAAGAGTGTTCTGACCAAAACAGTAAACGCCACAAGAACTGATTGGGCGAAAAAACTTGATGACGCACTCTGGGCCTATAGGACTGCATTTAAAACACCAATTGGTATGTCTCCATACAAGTTGGTATTTGGTAAGGCATGTCACCTGCCTGTGGAGCTAGAACATCGAGCTTGGTAGGCATTAAAGCAGTTGAACATGGATCTTGATGCTGCAGGAAAAAATCAAGTCACAGAGTTGCATGAGTTGGAAGAGTTTAGATATCAAGCATTTGAGAGAACAAGGCTATATAAGGAGAGAATGAAGAGGTTACACGACAAAAACATTGTGGACCGATATTTCAAACCCGGAGACAAAGTATTTCTCTACAATTCCAGATTGAGATTGTTTCCGGGTAAGCTCAAGTCCCGATGGTCTAGACCGATCAAAGTGGTCGAAGTGTTTCCTTTTGGTGCTGCGGAAGATGGGTCTAACGCCTTCAAGGTCAATGGACAAAGATTGAAAATGTATGTGGGGATGAATGAAACCAGTTAGTAGTCTGTAGTGCATCTTTTTGAACCTCAAAGGTTGAGCGAGCCTTAATTGCGCTCATGTTGCGTCGTGCCGCGATGTTAAATCAGGCGCTTCATGGGAGGCAACCCATTGATTGTTGTACTTGTCGTGTCGCGACGTTAAATCAAGAGCTGGTTGGGAGGCAACCCAATAGTTATCGTGTTTATAGTGTAGGTACTAACATATGTAGGTGTACGAGAAAAGGGGTGTGCAAAAGACCCCAAAGAAAGAAGAAAATAAAAGCATAAGGCTGAGGACGCCTGGACTAGCGCACCCGAGCTCAGCACGCGCTAGAGGTCGCGCTAGTCAGGTTTCTCACTGTCCCAAGTAAAGCCCACTAGCGCGGCCGCGCTAAGCCCGCGTTAGAGCCCGCTCTAGTGAGGTTTCTCACTGTCCCTGGACCCCTGAGACTAGCGCGCCCGCGCTAAGGCCGCGCTAGTCCGTCTCGACAACTGGTAAGTTTTTTTGTTTTGTTTTTTTATTATTAATTTTTTTTTTAAAATTCCCCCACTAACCAAATTATCCTTTACCCTACCCAACCCCAACCGTCCCACCCCTCCCAATTCCCCCACTTTCCCACTACCATTAGAACTCCCCCCAAAATTAAAAACCCTTCTCCTTTTTTTTTCTTCTCTTCCTCACCTTCTTCCCTTCCACCAAGCGAGAACAAACAGACGCAAATACCTTTTTCTCCACTCACGAAACTCTTCCCTCTCCAAGTCTTCCTCAACACCCATTACTCTATTTCCCTCCTTCAAATCTACCGGTATGTATTTCTCCCTTTAATTTTCTTTTTATTCCTTGTTGTAGCTTTATTTTCTTTTGCTTTGTGTACAAGATTAGTTTTCTTAGTGGGTAGTCATACATGGTAGTAGTTATTTTTGGGCTGAGAAGTAATAACATTTGGTTTTTGGGGGTGGTGTGAGTATGTTTGGGTTATTGTGGTGGTGCTTCATGTCCCATATTGAATGCTTGGGGTTAAACTTGTTCATGGACCACCACATGTTTGTAAAAATGCCTGATTGGAGGAAATATTGTGACCAATTTTGTGGTGAAGTCTGAGTAACCAAGGTTGGGTCACCCGGTTGTACTGAGCTAACATTGGGCTAATTGCAGGTACCATGCCTCCACGAAAGCGCCAAAGCATCGGAGCCTCCTCCAGTTACCCGGCACGAGCTTCCACCGAGGGACAGCCTCGCAAAATAATTGACTCCAGGCCTTTCAATAGCCAAAAGTTCGTATCTACAAAGGCCCAAGACCGGTTCAATGAAAAGGAGGATAAAACGGTCGTCCCTGAGCAAGCCATGGATATTAACGCACTCAGGATCAACTGTCCTAATATGGCTGAGGAGCTAATACGGCGACACCTGGATGTGTTTTTTGAAGAGTCTGATGAGGCAAATGCCATGCTTGTCCGGGAGTTTTATGCCAATGCTCCAGAACATAAGAACTATGTGGTAACAGTGCGGAAAAGGCCAGTCAATGCTTCCATAGAGAATATCCGGTCAGTGTACGGGCTACCTCCACCAGCGGAGGGCTATGTGGATGGCTACCAGACATATCGTGGAAACAATACTCCCTGGGATACGTTCACCCCGACCATCTGTTGACCGGGATTCACATTGAAGTGGTATAAATACCGAAACAAATTCCACTCCTCGACCCTCAAGTTTGAGGCCAAATGTTGGTTGTACTTTATCAACAGCCGCCTCATGCCTTCCAAGAACCTTTCAGAGGTGAACATCCCTCGAGGGTGTTTGATTTGGTGCTTCATGGCTAATGCACCTGTCGATGTGGCCAAGGTGATTCATGACGAGATGTTTACACGCATGAAAGTGCAACGGTATGGATTCTTCTACCCTTAGCTCGTCACACATTTGTGCAGGTAGGCTGGTGTGTCCGGTGACTTTGCTATAGATGTTCGGGTGCCTGTGGTGCACCCTTTCACAGCTGATAGAGTCACTACGGGCAAGGATGTGGTGGTGGCGGTGAGGACTTGATAGGGCAGGACTCTGATGATGATGAAGCGGAGGAGGATCCACAGCATGGTGAGGATGATACTAAGCATGTGGAGGAGGCCCGTCTGGGCCATTAGGGACAACGGTTAGACCACCTAGAGCAGAATATGGCTGGGCTGAAGACCTCGGTGACTGACCTGGGGACCCGTGTTGATGAGATGTCCACCCAACAGAAGAAGTCTGAGAAGAGGATTATGGGTTGGCTCCGCGCCCTGGGTCGTGCGTGCAACGTGGACTCCGGCACTGTCTCCGACCAGGATTGAGCTGTCAGGGAAGTCCCCTTTCCTTACTCTGTATTTTATTTGGCCATGAGGACATGTCCTCATTATAAGTGTAGGGTGAGGGAAGGATCCCCTGTTTGTGTATGTTGTATAATTATTATTTGTCTGCTTTAGTTTTTGTGGAACTTAGTAGAAATGTAGTTTTTACGTTTTCTGTTCGTAGTTTGTTTTAGTTGTTTTTGTTTTGGTTGTACATAGGGGATAATCAATCAAGTTGTCTTGGCCCGACGACGGATCCCTTCGGCGGGGTTCTTGAGGGTCCAAGTCGATAGAAAAAAAAAATTAGTGGACTCTTCCTGATGACGGACTTCTTAGGCAGTTTTCTTGAGGGAAGCTAGTCCAAAGAAAATACCAAAAAGATTTTTTATTTTCTTTTTAGGTAGTGTAGTAACTCCTCTGTTGATTCTGTCCCTGTAGTCTGTGACTTCCCGGATGTATTCCCTGCAGACCTGCCAGGCATGCCACCTGACAGGGATGTTGATTTTGGTATTGACCTGGTGCAAGATACTCATCCTATCTCTATTCCACCTTAATGTATGGCACCAGCAGAGTTGAAAGAATTAAAAGAGCAGCTTCAGGAACTCTTAGATAAGGGGTTCATTCGGCCTAGTGTATCGCATTGGGGTGCGCCGGTGTTGTTTGTGAAAAAGAAGGATGGTTCGATGCGCATGTGTATTGATTATAGACAGTTGAATAAGGTTACAGTGAAGAATCATTATCCGTTGCCTCGTATTGACGACTTATTTGATCAGCTTCAGGGAGCTAAGGTATTCTCCAAGATCGACTTGAGGTCGGGGTATCATCAGTTGAAGATTCGGGATTCTGATATCCCGAAGACGGCTTTCAGGACCAGATACGGTCATTATGAGTTTTTGGTTATGTCATTTGGGCTGACCAATGCCCCAGCAGCGTTCATGCAATTGATGAACAGCGTATTTCAGCCCTATCTTGATACTTTCGTTATCGTATTCATTGATGACATCCTGGTTTATTCTCGTAGCCAGGAAGAGCATGCTCAGCACTTGAGAATCGTGTTGCAGAGATTGAGAGAGGAGAAGCTTTATGCAAAATTCTCTAAGTGTGAGTTTTGGCTTGGTTCGATAGCTTTCTTGGGGCACGTGGTGTCCAGTGAGGGTATTCAGGTTGATCTGAAGAAGATTGAGGCGGTGCAGAGTTGGCCTAGACCGTCTTTAGCTATAGAAATTCGGGGTTTCCTTCGTCTGGCGGATTACTACCGTCGCTTTGTGGAAGAATTTTCTTCTATTGCTTCACCTATGACCAAATTGACACAGAAGGGTGTTCTATTCAGATGGTCCGATGAATGTGAGGAGAGCTTTCAGAAGCTCAAGTCAGCATTGACCACAGCTCCGGTATTAGTGTTGCCTACTGGTTCGGGTTCTTATACGGTTTATTGTGATGCTTCTAGAGTTGGCTTGGGAGCGGTGTTGATGCACGACGGTAGGGTGATTGCCTACGCGTCGAGACAGTTGAAGGTTCACGAAATAAATTATCCAGTGCACGATCTCGAGTTAGTTACTATTGTTCATGCCTTAAAGATTTGGCGGCATTATTTATATGGGGTACAGTGTGAGATTTACACTGATCATCGTAGCTTGCAGTATCTGCTAAGGCAGAAGGACTTGAATTTGTGACAGAGGAGATGGTTGGAGCTTCTCAAGGAATATGACTTGACTATTTTGTACCATCCAGGGAAGGCCAATGTGGTGGCCGATGCCTTGAGTCGCAGAGCCGAGAGTTTGGGAAGTATATCCTATCTTTCAGCAGTAGAGCGACATTTAGCCCTTGATGTTCAGGCTTTAGCAGGTCAGTTAGTAAGGTTGGATTTGTCAGACCCTCCACGGGTGGTAGCTAGCATGGCTTCCCGATCTTCTTTATTTGATCAGATTAAGGCACGACAGTATGATGACCGGCACTTATTAGTTCTTCAGGATAGAGTTCGTCGGGGTGATGCCAGAGATGTGACTATTGGTGATGATGGAGTTATGAGGATGCAGGGCCGCATTTGCGTTCCCAATGTAGCTGGTATTCGAGAGTTGATATTAGCAGAGGCTCACAGCTCGCGGTATTCCATTCATCCGGGTGCCGCGAAGATGTATCAGGATCTGAGACAGCAGTATTGGTGGAGACGGATGAAGAGAGATATTGTTGAGTATGTAGCACGGTGTCTTAACTGCCAGCAGGTCAAGTATGAGCACCAGAGACCAGGTGGTTTGCTTCAGAGGTTAGATATTCCAGAGTGGAAATGGGAAAGGATTACTATGGACTTTGTAGTTGGGCTTCCACGGACTTCGAAGGGTTTTGATGTTATTTGGGTCATTGTGGATAGATTGACCAAGTCCGCGCATTTCATTCCTGTCAATACTACTTATACTTCAGAGCGGTTAGCTGGTATCTACATTAAGGAGATTGTCCTGTTGTATGGAGCTCCGATTTCTATCATTTCTGACAGAGGTACTCAGTTCACATCCCAGTTTTGGAGGGCCATACAGAAAGGTATGGGTACTAATGTAGAGTTGAGAACTGCATTTCACCCTCAGACCGACGGTCAGTCGGAACGGACTATTCAGATATTGGAGGATATGTTACGGGCTTGTGT